>JANVCL010000007.1:4139927-4156035 GCA_026546855.1 Erythroxylum incrassatum
TTGATTGAAGAAAGAATTAGAATAAGACTTTGGTTAAAAGATGAACTATGGGATTTGTATGATTGTATAAGACGAATTATATGAATTGAGTGTTATATGAGGATGAAATTTCTAGTGGGGAAATTATATTATTTTGATTTATATAAGATTGAATAAGGAAAAAAAGGAATGAATAATATGAAAAAGAAAAAAAATTATACCGAATTTTGGATTGGTTTAGTCTTAGGGTTTTCAACGCGACACGCGAGGATTTTCTAAAATTTCGTTCCCCGGCTGTTGGACATTAGTTTCAGTTCTTTTGAACCGTTTGCTTGCTTCATTTTTGATTTGCTTCCGATTAGTTTTGCTTCGAAATCCATTCCTTCGATTTCCGCTTTCGCGTTTGTTTCCGCATTTGTATTATCCGATTTTTCGATTCGATTTTCGTTTCGTTTCCGATTGGGGTCCAGTTCCAAGATCGGATCCCAACAAGTATTCACTCTAAAAATAAAGATCTAGGCTTATAATATATAGGAACTCCACTCGAAGTAGAAAAAATGATATGCCTAATGTTCACTTTTAAAATATTACTCCAAATGGCCCTAGGTTGAGGACCTTAAGAAAGCCCAATATGAATGGTTATGAATTTATAAGTAATACCAATACCACATATAGCTTCCATTGCTCTAAATAACTGGATTATTTAAAGATTCTAGGTAGAAGGAAATCTAACTAAAAGAAGAAGGTCTCTTCTTCTATTATGGGAACATGAACATCAATGCATAAAATGCTATAGGAATTAGTTCCCCTCCTAATAAATTAGAGCATAGAAACTTCAATTTTGATAATAAGCCTTACCTAATGGGAATTTTGGAATCAAGGATTAAGAAGGATAATTGTAACTTTTTCAATATCCTCCCAAAGAGGTGGTGATTGATTACTAACTACTCTTTTCACTATAGTAGAAGAATTATGGTGCTATTTCATAAAGACTAAGTTGAAATCCTTAGCTCTCAAATCATTGATAAAATGATATATACATATATATATATTTATAAAAGTTTAAGTTTAAAAAAGAATCTCCTACTGTTCACATCTCAATTTTTATGGCTACAACTATGCAGACCAAACCTCACTTCAAACTTTATCTATAAAATCCCCATGGATGATTATTGGAGATTTTATCTCCATTTTACATCATAATGAAGTCAATGGAAATACTTGTATAAAGAATTATTGTTAGGATCTGAGGCACTATGCTTATGATATTTGGGTCACAAACCTATCATTTGGAGTTAACTTCATTAGTAATAGTAATAAATAAGGGGATAAGTGGCATATAAGGAAGAACATAGATATAATCAAAAAATTAGTAACCTAGAATGGTTTCAGGCCTTCCCTAATTGTAAAACTCTCTTTACCAATCCATTATTTTTGAATCACACTCTAAACATTGTGCATTTCTCAAATGTAAATAAACCATTTAAGTTTCCGTTCAGGTTTATTAATTTTCTTACTAATCTAGATGGTTTTAATGAAGCTTTCTAGAGGGGTCCTAATTCTAATGTTCAAGGAACTAAGCAATTTATTTATGTCAAAAAACTTTTAAACATCAATAAGGAACTTATAATCTTTAATAAGCAAAAAGTGGGAAATACTCTCTTACACTCATCTAAAAGAACCCTTAGCAAAGCTTAATCTAACTTTTATCTCAATCCTTCTTACACTCTTCTTCAAAACGTTAGGAAAAAAGCTCTTCACAAATCAAATTAGACTATTATATTATGAAACAAAGCTAAAAAAATCCTCTATTTGAAAGGGGGGGGGGGATAAAAACTCCTCATTCTATTATAGATATGTCACTACCTAAAAACCCTTGGATAGTCACCCTATAAAAAACATTATTCTAATAACCACTTAAGATGAATTTTTAAAAGAAGCAATGGATTTCTTTACCAACACTTCTTAGCCCCTTTAATCAAAGAAATCCTCCAGGATCAGTTATCCCTATATGAAATTGAGTTTTTAAAACCCTTTTTCAACAATTGAAATTAATAATTCATTAAATTCATTCAGCCTCCTTAAATATCCAAGTCCAGTTGATTTGAATGTCAATTTAAAAAAATATATTGTAACTAATAAATAGTTTAATTTTGGATGCTATTGTTGAATATTTTAGTGGAAGGAGGATGCTAAAGGAGCTAAATAAAACCATCATCAACCTAGATCTGAAAGGAAACAAACAAAACTTTGTGAATGAATTTCTCCTTATAGCTTATTGTAACAATTTACAAAATAATCCCAAGGTTGTTATTAGATAGACTAAATTAAGTGCTTTAAGTTCAAATTGATCAGTCACAAGGTGCTTACGTACCAAGTAGGTAAATCATGGTAATCCTTGTTCAAGAATTACTCAAACACTATACTGGAAAGAGAAATAGAAAAAATTGCACTCTAAAGATTGATTTCTAAAATGCCTTTAATTCAATAGATTGATCTTTCACACTCAACTCCCTAAAAGCTTATAGATTTCCTGATTTTTTTATAGAATGGATGGAGTCATGTATAAGAATTGCAACATTTAACATTCTGGTGAACGGAGAAGCTTCAAGCATAATTAAACGAGCTAGAGGTCTTAGGTAGGGGGATCGACTCTCCCCTACCTATTTTTAATTAGAATGGAAGTTTTCAGCATACAACTTAAGAGAATTGTAGAAAGGAATGGTCAATTTAATTTTCATTCCAAGTGTAGTAAGCTTAGAATTTTAAGCCTAAATTTTGTTGATGACTATTTTGTTATTCTAAAAAGCAAATGTAGGCTCCATTTCGTCCTCACTATAGCCTCAAACTATTTAACAAACTCTAGTAGTTATCTGTTAATAAAGATAAAAGTGGGATGTATTTATCTACAACTGTTGTCAACCAAGCTACTTAGTTTTCTTCTCTTACATGTTTCGAATACCTCCATATCCTATTGACATAAATTGGAAATGGAATTTCCTTGAGCAAGCCCACTTATAAAGATTATAAGTAATTAATAGTGAAAATAGAAAATAAAATTAGAAAGTAGAGTTTTAAAACATTATCTGTGACTAAAAGACTCAACTAATAAATTCTATTATGAGCTCACTCAATGTATGTTAGACTTCATATATTGATTTTCCTTATACCATTATGAAGAATATTAACAAATTACTTATAAGATTTCTATGGCGTGGTTACAAGGAAAATGAAACAAAGATAAAATTCAAATGGACTAAAATTTGTTAGTCAAAGCATTAAGGGGGGACTTGGTATTCTCCCAATCAATGCCCCAAATACAATTATGCTAGCAAAGAAAATTTTGAGATTATTCAATGATAAGCAAGCCCTTTAGGTTAGATGGTTACATATTTACTACATCAAGTGATTTAACTTCTGGTGTCTAATTATCCCCCAAAATGCTTCCATAATTATGTGATTTTTAATTAAGATTAGGAACAAAATCAAATAGTCTTTATTCTATTAGATTGCCAATGGTAATTGCTCTTTCTTTTGGACTATTAATTAGTCTCCTTACGGACTTTTGGAAAGCTATATTGAATTGCTTCCTCTAAAACCACCACTCTTCCAACCTAATATGTACTCTCTAATCAAACCCTCATCTTAAACATTCTACCAGTTTCAAACCTTTCAAGATTTCTGATCAACTACATATTGATCTCTAAAAAGAAAGATAATATCATCTAGAAAGGCACCTGTAATGCCCCAACATATACACTGAAAGAATTATAACATGTATAGGGTGTATTAAGAAGTGAACATAATAAATTATGTACATCTAAGTATAGTAAGAGATATAATGGTACTTAATGTAAAAGACAAGAGTAATGGATACTTTGTTCGCTTTGGCATGGACATACATACTTAGACGTGAAAAATGTATAGAAAGTGATATGTTTGCTTAGATTAGGAATGTGATATGAGGGGAATTGATTACATAAGTATTCCATAAGTCAATGGAATGTTTATGGTTAAATTGGATGTATTTTGGTGATGCTCTTACATGATAAGATCGAAGTTAGTTAAATTGGGATATGTACCTCGCTGAATGGATAGGTTCCACTGAACAGACTTCACATATCTTGACATGTAGAAATCCAAATTGGATAAATCCAATTGGAGATTAAAATAGATACATAGGTCTAAAACTTTGATGAAGGAACTGAAATTTGATTTTGCCTCTAAGAGTTTTTAATTTTGTTTTGAAGTTAAGTTCTGGCTACTGTCCTTATTTTTGAATAGCCTGTAGTTTTTAGGGTATAACTCTCGATATAATTAACCAAATTGCATGAAATTTATTCCATTAGAAAATTAAGACATAGGGGAATGAAATAAATTGATAAGATTATAGGCCAATGTGGGAATTAAAGGAAGAAGAAGACCAATATGCAATTTTCCTAACGTCAACTCATGGACTAATAAGATTAAAACATGTGTGTCCAATAGAATTGTGACACGTGGTCCAATGGGATTGTAACACATGGTCCAATAGAATTGTAACACATGATCCAATATAATTTTAATACATGTTCCAATAGAATTGTAATACATGGTCCAGTGGGATTATAACACACGGTCCAATAGGATTGGGACATATAGTCCAATGGGATTGAAACATGTGTCTAAGACTAGAAAATTCATGAAAAGGTATATAGAGAGGGAAGAAGAATGACATTTTTTTTGGCTTAACTTCATATTTTGCTCCTCCCCATTTCACCTTCTTCATTCCATCATTTTTCATTTGGAAATTCAAGCAAAACCAAAGAGGAAGGAAAGGAAAAGCATTAGAGAACTACTTTGCCAATTTTAAGGTTTGGGACTACGTTAAGTTTAATTTCTCTTTGTTTGTATGTTTGAATGGTTATAAAGATTCATTTGGATGTGTAATGGTTTCTTGGATGATGTTTTGGTGTTATTTTGGTGTTATCTTAGATAGAATTGGTTGAATATGACAAAAGAGTATCATGTAGTGGAATTCTATCTAGGGTTTGTTTGAGTCAGTCACATTGTTTGAGTCATAACTTAGCCTAAAGACCTCTAAATTTTGTGATTTTAGTTTCATATGAAACGTAAGACATATAGCTAAATATATATAGAAGGAACTTGACTTAATTCTGGCTCTATGATCTTGGAAATTGAGATTGAAAAGGTAATCTGATGCTACCCCTGTTTTGGGGCAGCTTGTGATATTTTGCCTATATCTCATGATTTAGAACTCCAAATGATCTAAACGTTGGTGCTATAGAAACTATAGACATAGATAAATTTTTTTAAAAAGATCTTGAAACCCATTTCTGACTTTTTCTATATTCATGTTAAGGAACAAGTAGTGGTATAAATGAAGAGTGTCTTTCACGGCCGTGGTATTGTTTTTGTTTCCGATTTCTACTGCATCTTATTCAAACCTTTATTAATGTATATGAAAATTTTTAAACACCTATAAATAAATGAAATAGGGCTTACCACATGTGAATTGCGAGACTAAACATTGTAATATAAGATTGAGAATAATGAATTCCAAAGAAAATTTACATGTACATAAATGATTTGTATGCATATTCATTACTCATATATGTATAGTATGATTATACAAGTATGATTTTGATACCCTTGTAATGGGGGTTAAGCCACGATTGCATGCATAAATGCAAATATAGATTTTATGACTTAAAATGCATATCATATGATTCGTTAATATATGAATATTGAAATTGACAAATGGTTAAAAATGTTATAATGCCTGCTCTATTGTCTTCGTTGTGGATAGATAGGCATGTCTATAGGGCTACAGTGCAGCTGCTATAGTTTGATACCACTAGTGTCCATAGTTCAATACCTTCGGATATCCACAGTTCAATACCTTCGGGTATCCATAGTTCGATACCTTTGGGTATCCACAATTTGATATCTTCGGATATCCACAACACCCGTTATCCACACCTACAAAAAATGTAGGCTTAACATAGAAAGGAAACTTAACAGTCATAAATGAGAAATACAACTTGACAATATGAATAATTGGTATTGATGAACATTTGTATTGGTTGTAATGATGTGCAATTATATTGATAATTTGTATCAATGAGTGTTGAATATCAATATTAGACTTATAAATTTTCATTTTTGGTATATGGATAATATGTTGAAGCATATTTGCATTATGTACTTTCCTTAAGTATCCCATCATTGTTTACATGAGCATTGAATATCAATATTTGGTTCATGAATGTAAATTTATGGTATATGAGTTGATATATTTCTGAATGTGTGTACTTAGCAGATGACTGCTGTGAGTGGTATCTGTGTAGGTCCAAGTCATAGGAGTGAGGTACAAGGAACGTCTACAGGGACTAAGGCCAACATATAGAAGAAAAAGTACTTTTGGAACGTGTTTTTAGTTATAGATGATTGCGCATGTAATAAAAAAGGAAATTTTATGTTTTCTTTCAGATTGCCATGTAATTGTAAAGATGTGTTACTACTATTAAATGATAATGTTAAGTATTGGGAAGTTTTGTAATATGTATATGTATAGCATTGAGTAGAATTGTACACCTTAAATGTGTCGACATGAATTTGGCTATGTGTATGGATGGTTGTAGCTTCCGTACAACAGGTGTTATAGCACCTCAATAGGAAACTTCATCAATGCTTCATATAGAAAGCCCTTATGTAGCATAACTCAAAAAGTTGCATGGAGAGAGTTGGTCGTAGTTAAAAATACCCTTCCTTGTGGCTCTTACACTTTATGGTTAGTAGTGAAAAGAAAAATTCTCACTCAAGATAGGCTAAGTAAGTGCCTTACCACTTCAAACTGGTGCTTTCTATTCAGATTAGATAATATCTTGTTTAAATATGTTTTTACTAATAAGGCTTGGTTAAAGTTTAGGAAAACCACCTAAAGAATGGAATGACATCATAGATTGGAGCACCCATATAAAAAATAAAAGGAAGGGATAGATGGATTTATTACTACACAATCACACTTGGTTTCTAGCATACGAGGAGGAATGAAATAGGATAATATTTATCAATTAAGCTTTATGCAATGAGATTTTCATAAACGAACTAATTGGAAAGCTTAGACTTCATCTGTTAATATATATAGACAAGCATCAATGTAGCACACAAATCAGCTCCATATGTGTCACTACACACTTTGCTTCTTGTTTTATTTGATGTTTTTTTTACATTTACTTGAACATCTTTATTGAACTGAAAGTTGTTTCCTTATAATCATGTTTGTTGCTTCCCTTAGTGGCTTAATATATTAACATTTTCAAAAAATATTTTTAATGAATAAAAGTCTGATTTTTGGTGTTGACGATAATAGGCTAACAACACATTGAGAATTTATTTTAATTTTTGTAAACATCTTAAGCATGTATTCATGCATTTCATTCTTTAGATTTGATAAAATATCTTCCTGTATACATCATTTTGATTAGGATAATTAGTCTATTTAAATTAAGAAAATAATTTTTTATCTTTTATGATTATCTCTTTTTTGTAGGATATTTGCTACCTATAATCAATTTATCAACCAAGTTCCATCTATAATATTTAGGTGTAAATACGATAACTTTCAAAAATAAAATTTCAAAATTTCCTTTAACTAAAGATTGTTTTAGATCTTTTTGTTGGTTTGTGCCCTACAACCAATCACTTTATTTGTATTTTAGTGACAATTATTAAATGCCTTCTTGGTCTATGTTTAGATCTATATGATAAAGTCCATGGTATAATTATACATTGCAAATATAATTCTAATGAGATCCATATTGCATTTATTTATTATCCCAAAATTGTTCCTAATCATTGTTCTATTAAGACTGGACATTAATAAAACGTAAAAAAACTAGCACAAGTTATGTTTTTCCTTATGAAGGAAGTAGTTGATCTCATAGGTTAAAATATAGAGATACTTAAACAAATATACGGGTGCTTGTTACAGAATAAGTTTACTGAATATACCTGATATGGGAAGTTTACTACTTATGATCTATTTAATCATGGGTCAGTCAATCGGTAGTTATTGGATGTAGAATGAACTATATGGAGATAGTTTTGTGATCAAGATAGGATTCATCACCCTAACGTAATTAGGGAGAATGTTTTGTTGTTCTCGATTAATATTGATTCGAGAAATCCTTGGCTAAGGTGGAATAACACTTTATAAATAGTTTATAAATGTCATTAATTGAATCAATAGCTAATGCCGAAGAACTAATATGATTGGACTCAAATAGAGTAGACATTAATTTCATATTCTATATCTAATCAGAATATTGTATGATGAAAGGGTTGAATTATATGAAAAAATTAGGTAAAAAAAGGTTAGCTAAAACTACTTGACGTTCCTAAATATTTGGGTGGTCATGATGTATTGCTGAAAGCCAATGTTGATCTATAATTATAGATTGTTTAATTAGAGAATTAAAGATAATTAAAAGGAGTTTTAATTTATCTAATTCTAGTTATGAATTAAAATTATAATTTATAATCATTGCCAACATATTTGGAAACCTAATGAGTCTCACATAAAGAATGGGTTGAAGAGAGCAAAATTATTTTAATTAAGTTGGACTTGATTGTAAAGTTTTAGAAACTTTATGATTAAATATGAGATATTTAATAAATAAGGATCAATATGAGATATTAAATCTAATTTGCGCATAACCGGTATTTAATTAGAATTATTTGTAATTCTAATTAAAGTTTAATTTGCATAATTGGTATTTAATTAAAATTATTTGTAATTCTAATCAAAGTTTAATTGAAATTAAATTCTAATTTCAATTAAATTTGAAACATTCACAACCTATTATAAATAGGTTTAAGCTCTAATGGGGCTAACACTTCTTGCTTATAGTGGTTGAGACGAATCGGTTTCGGAAACGGTTCAAGGGATATGACAAGATAAAGATCAAGCTTCAAAATAAGGTACGAATTAAGTTCCTGCTTTATTATGATTTCTATTAATTAGTTTATAGAATTAAAGAGATCTTGGTTTTTAGGAAATCAAAGGTTATGAAAAAGATTTGTGATTATTCCGTTGCGGTCGGAATCGGATCCTGACCCGGTTTCTCAACACTTTTAACTCATCTTATTTCACAAATATTTAATTTATTGATTAATCTTCAAGCTTGAGATAAACTCTAATTAGATATGAAAAGGATTTTTACAATAGTTTTATAATATTTAATGACTTTCCTAATTATAAATTACTTTTTGAACCCAATTCATCTTTTAAAATCCTTTCCTTTCCTTTCAATATATCACTTTTATTGTTTATTTGTCAAAAAATTTTCCCATTGTGACGTGCGATAAACCATACGTAGTGAAAATTTCATCAGGATACATTCCATACTTAAAACTTTAAATCTTGGAATCATCTGTATATTGACATATGAATATCATTATTAAATTGTGTTAAATTATACAATTATATTTAAATTGCAACTCATTTAGAACGAAAATAAAATTAAAATGAAAATATCTCTAATATATTATATTGCGATTATATATGTAAATTGTAATCTAATAGAGCTTGTCAAGTATGTGGGAAGGTTGAGTCAGCATCGCTTTGAATTTCATATTTGAAATGGTAAGATCTTTTAGTAATCTTACTTATAAAAATTGTTATGATGAAAAACGATAAACAAAGAAATGGTAAGATCTTTTTTTTTTAATTGAACAACACATTATGGTGAAAAATTGATTCAAAATTAACGATATTATTCTTTTCAACGCAATGTCTTGGAAATTAAATTATTATGTTTGCATGATAAGGCTTCGTTTATTCTTTACAAACATTATGGCATCAAGCAGTAGCCAGAAAAGCTCAAGCATCATAGAAGAACAGTCACATGGAATTAATACATATCTGTTTATTATGGGTAGATAAGCTGCATATATATGGAGTTATAGACCCACAGGCATGCGACTATCTTTCTGTAATATTATTTATGAAACTGAGCATCTGAGAATGCAAATAGCATATGTACTTTAGAAAGAGCGAGAAGTTCACAGCTTTTATATATATATTATTGGCTTGTAGTTAATTAAGAAGAATGTAATTGCTTGGTCAAGGATGACCAGGTTTCTTCCTAGGATCATGTTTGGGGTTAGGTCCTGATTCATCATAGTCCTGCATATTCAGCAAAAGCTTCCTCGTATTAATTACTCGGACGCCACCCTTCAAAAAGATATATATAATATTTGTTAGTAACAAAATATATCTAAGTATATGTAATATACAAAATAAAAATAAGCTAACATATACCGCTTGGTTAAAAAGACTCTGATATTATGTTAAGTGACCGTTTCATTACAATAACTTAAGCTGTTGTGTGAGGCCAACTTAATTAGTTTTATATATTCACTGACGAAAACGTCTTGATCTACGTTTTGCTGTATTTAAAAGTAATGATGTGGGTAAATACCTTGTAAATAGAGAAATGTGCAATTGTGCCTTCTTTGAAGCCTTCAGCCATTTCTACCATGCCTACAACAGAAAATATATGAATAGATGGATCGCACAATTTTAAAAAAATGCTTAAGGGTTGTATGTAATAATAAGAGAGCAGTACACACAGATATATGAACATAAATAAATAAATAAATATATATATATATATAGTCACACACACACATATATTTATATAAATACTGACCTGAAGATAATGGAATGAGAAGTAACATGGTCAAGAGCGTGAATGTTTTGATCCTGCGATCAACAGCCATAACTACTTGCTGAAAATCTCTCAAAAAGTTTGTAAATAGGGATTTACGGTGGTAAGGGTTCTTGCAGGTAGAGTGAGAGAAGAGGGTGGGGAAGGGAAGGTCCGGTTTTATTGTTAGTGGCAACAGAATAAGTTGGCAACGAGAGCTATCGTGTCATATATGGTGCACCCACCCAATAGCTTGCAGAATGATGATGAAATGCATTACCCTTTAGTCCACAAATCCTAAAGTCAACTATCTCCTATTTCTATGCTCAATATAAAAATGAAGGCAGCAAAATATGTTAGTGTCTAAATGCATGTACACAAAAAGAGAACAGTGTTGTGTGCTTTGCATGGCTGTCAATTTGTAAGACATTTTCAAGCTTAGCGTTTTGGGTCTCTTTCTTGAATAAGTCAATGTACTTCTCTTTGCATCCGACAAAATACTGTACATGCATCATCCTACAAACAAAGAATATCATCATATTCAGTGCCTTAAACGAAGTACGCAAATGATTTAAAGAATTAACTGATTTATTCAGCGTGCATTGATCCATTTAATTTAGAAAAAGACATTTAACTGGCCACTTTGTATTTATTAAATACATACATAGATATCGCGTGTATGTGTGTGAGAGGGAGAGTAAGCAATGATTCTCAATGTCTAGTGTCGTCGAGTTGATATGAGAGAAGTAATGATATTGTTGGTACTGCATCAAACAGTTTGTCTAACTTGTCTCTCGTTCTCATATTGTGAAATGATTAATGCTTTTAAATGATAACTTCACTACCTACATCTCTAGCTAATTACTACTTGGCTAATGGCACGAGTCCAAAACACATCACATGAGATGCGAATAATGTTATTGGTTTAGTGATCTTAATCCTGTGTACTTAACACTTCTACGAATAATGGAGAGCATGTTTCAATTTAAAGCTGGTGAACATTAAACTCTTCCAGCACTAGGAAGGTTGAGGGGTAGATTCTATCAACATGCATCTTGCCGACATGAATAAGTAAGCTATATAATTGGGTGGACAGGGTATGTAAGACAGGTTGCGAGCAACACTTAATCTCTTCTATACTCCATTCCTTGTGTTGCCGATCGATTGTAGTGAACTGTAGTGGCAAATATCTAGAGTAATACCCTTCAATTGTCCATCTAACAAATGGGAAGCCGTGCAACACATATAGTGGAGCATTAACAGCTAGCTTGATCTTCTCCTTCTACAAGAGAAGGAATTTGGAAAAGATGATGTATCAAATTTGAGAAAGTGATGACATTGTTTCTCCTATATGGATACTGCTGGATATGGAGCTTACTTTTCATTGAATTGCCATTGAGATTGCCAGCCATCTTGTGCTCTATCCATTATTTAGAGTGGGTGGTTATGCTATCTATTCCAGACATTTCCTTGGATTTTTTTTCGTACATCGCTTTTGATCCTCATAGTTTGCGTTTCATTTCTTTGAAAGTTATTTAGATGCAGAAAAACATGGCAAGTGGGCTACAGCTAAAATCAAATAGTAGATAAAGCAACTCTGAGGACTTATTTCTTAGTGAGCAATTAGTGGCAGCACTAGCAAGGAGAGGAGACATCACGAACAATTTGAATAGCCAACACTAGTATATTATTGCAGTAGTCAATTAAGACCAAAAGTTTATTTAAAGATCTTCTGACATTCCATATGTTGGTAATGATGGTGTTTACAAGGTTGGTAATTGACCATATAAACTTGCTCAAACAAGTCTACTTCAAAAAACATGGTTCTATCTTTGTTTATTTTAGTGCACCTAAAAACAAGGGATACGATAAGTTGTCATCTTTCATGTGACACTGGTTCACTTTATAAGAACTAAAGTACAGGCAAATACAACAATCCAAAACAAAACAAGTACAAGCAAATAAACTCAAAAGTACATCCAATATATACCACCTCGACCCTCCAATTATTTCTCTTCTTCACGTATTTAATTTTCCTTTTGTCACTTAGAACTTCCATCAGACTCATAATATAATATGGTGCTGCATAAAATAAGAAATTTCCAAAAACATATATCTATCCTTGCAACTAGAAAACATTCAATTACGTTTCTTAACAAGACCGTACATTTCAAAGTGATGTAGATAAACCTTTTTTATATTTTATCTGAAAGTTATGGTCAAATTACTGAAAAATAACTTTTTGATATTTTAATTGAATTTTAAACTTCAAATAGAACATAAATCAGTTATGCTAACATAACTATTAAAAGTTAATTTACCAAGATGAATGAAAAATTCTTCCTTCTCTTGTATTTTTCAGTTAATTTTCAATTGTTTTACCATAGTATTAGTTCTTTTCCTTAATGCATTCCTTCTATTTTCCATTCCTAAGCTCGCATATTATTTTTTTGCTTTGTTTTATGTTTCTTAGTCTTATCTTTGGAGTTTTATCTTGTCCTACCTCCCTTTTAGTTTTTTCAATGTTACCTTCACCCTCTTTGTTCCAGTTCTTTTATACTTTTTTTTGAAATTGAATAAAGTTTCCATTAACTATAGTGAAGCTATCTCAACATTACATGAGTTCACCAAATTGTACAAATTATTAATCTAATAGACTAGATTACAATTTAGGAGTTACATATTCCAGCTATTCCTAATGGCTATAGATAGTGTATGCTAAACAAAATTTGAAATCATAATGGCTCTGCTCAAATTGACGATATCATCAGCTAGTTGATGCTTGTTTACTTCCTTACCCCTGTAGTTCTTGATAATATCATAAGTTCTTTTCTACATTCTTTACCCTTTCTTTGTAATTAGGGTTGTTTATAATTGCTTTCAAATTTAGGTCTACATTATTCATTTAATTTTGTAGTCACCTTTTTCTCACCTATTTCTTTTCATTGTTTTTAGCATTGTTTTTTAAAATTCAAGATCAATTATGTACGTTTTTCTTTTTCTAGCATTATATCTTCTCTCTTGGAGTCACACTATTCCATTTTGCTTAATTCAAATAACTTGCTTCCTCTTACACTAGGTTCACCTTCCTCTCTCATCTCCTATAATCTAGCACTTGGTAAGATCATTGATTTCACAACACTATCTTCTTCTCCTTTCTACTATTGTCTACCTCCGCATTTCACTTATAACCTGAACTTCTTTATTCTACATAATAACCCTCAAGACCCTTCTCATGCTCCAAATCACCTTCTACATTTGTTAAGACTCTTTCCCATTCTCCCCCAACTAATATGTAACACCCCATTTCAGCAAGACCCAAACCCGATATCGGTGGTGATATTCGAGTCCGTGCCCGTGAAGGTGGCGTGCTAGAACACTCAATCGGTCAAAAGTTGGTATAATTTTTTTTAAAACGTATGCGAAATCAATAATCAAAAATTAGGGCCCACCATTATTCAGAAACATATTACTTACAAGAATTGCCAACATTTTTCAAATATCATAATTTCGATTAGCCCATTCTAGAAACAAAACATATTACACTTTGATCAATTTCTTTTGCAAAACCTTTTCCAATCGGAAAGTTATACACAACAAATATACTTAAAAACACAAAATACAATAATTTGCGGAAAATACAATTTAGTACAAAAATAAAGAGACATAATGCAAACGCGAACTGATCCCGAACTCTATATTTCACTTGCATATAGTAGGTATACTCCCGTTGTCTAACGGGGTTCTCTACAAAGCCTGAAAAATAATTGCAAATTTTTGGTGAGTTTTGCAAACTCAATGAGTGACCATCATCGATGGCTCACCGAAACACATAACACATAATTCCCATCATTTGCATTCACATTCAATTTCACGCTTCGCATTCAATACACTTAAATCATTTATATTATGTATATGCAGTGCACATGAGATTCACTTTTCATTTATTAATTTGTTGTGACCAAGTGCCTAACTGTCCCGTATCCATTGGATATCGGGCTCATTAATAACTGTCCCATATAGGGCTCATTAAACGTTGAGCCTGAGGCTCTAAATCACTTTTGAGCTCGAGGCTCTTTGTCACACGTTGAGCTTTAAGCTCTGATATGTAGGATCCCGTTTTCAGAACCCAACTCTATTTCTTACTCATTCGTCTGTTAGACCCCGCTTGATTCTAGAGTCCAACGCTTGCTATGATAATCATGAAACGTGAGCGTGCGTATTACCTTGAAGGGTTCTTACATTAAACCCTCATTATCCATCATGATTTTTTTTCATTCTCATAATATCCCAAAAAATTCACTCACAAATTGTTCAATGGCATGCCCATACAAATCAGTCACTATGCTTGAACTCATTTCTCCTACTTGTGAATAGAATTTGGAAATCTTCAAATCTAAATTTCAATTTGACTTCTTCATAGAAATCATAGCTCTAAGTCTCTTTTTTTGCTTTAAAGAAGGAATCATCTCAATCGGAGCTCTATAGTTCAAGATATGTTTAAAAAGCTCAAATCTGCTCAAACCCTAATCGTGCTCTCCTAACTGACCTCCCACTTACTTTAATGCAAAATTTCTCAAATCAACTCCAAATGATGCAAATTTTTATGGAGAGGTAGATACATGTCTTAGAAATCGATTGCTTTAAGAATCACTTCATTTGGAGGTCAAATGAGGGAGTTATAATCAAAAGAACCACACAAGTTTACATCTCAAATCGATTTGAACCTCTCTTGGCGCAATCGCCATAACTTTCAATCTAGAAGTCAGATTGCTTTCGTTTTTTAACCATTAAAAAGTATACTTCAAGAGTTAAAACTTTCATGAAGACTACAAATCTTGATTCTGCTTCCAAAAGGGTCATTTATTGCAATATTTCTCGTGCATGTCCGTTTAACGGACATGTATCAGGTAAACTGCACCATTTCACTCGAGAAAGTCCGTTAAATGGACTTCCATGTCCGTTTAACGAAAACAAAAATGGGCGATAAAAGGGGTCCTTTTTAACCCGTAAAGGTCCGTTAAATGGACTCTAAGTCCATTTAACGGACATGGGACTTCCCAAAACCCCTCCAAACCTTCTTTAATGCTTCATACAACCTTCGTAACATCATATACACTTATGATCTTGCAAAATTCACTTATTCCAATGCCAAAACACTTCATAACAACTCAAACATAAAATTTATGTCATCAAACTCTCAATTCTTGATCCATTTGGTCCATCAAAACCACAAATTCTCATCAATTATCCTAGCTATCATCAAAGCTATCACATAATATTGTTTTCGGATATGAACAGTCTGAAAAATGTTTGGAGTATAACTCTTAGAATATGTGTTGGACCCCGAATTTTAAGTGGAATTTAGAAAATAAGAAATGATGTAAAATAAGTGTTTTAAATATGTATTGTGA
>JANVCL010000007.1:4179906-4201349 GCA_026546855.1 Erythroxylum incrassatum
AATGGGAAGATATGAATTTTAGAACAACGTTGTATTGTTTTGGAAAATGGTGATTAGGCAGTAACTTTGATTGACTTTTTGACACCCTTAGGGGTGAAATTGGTTTGAGAGTCCTTGAATGAACTTTTAGGATTTTCTGTGATCTTTCGAATGAGACCTCATTTGTGATTTTTAGACACTTGTGTGAAAAGTTAGGCATTGTGGTAAAAGAGAGGGAAATAAGTGCAAAAGTTTCTTATCTTTGTTTTGTTTTAATTTGACCCTTTTGCTATTCTTTTGTGTATAACTTTTTCATCCGACCTCCGATTGACTTGATTTTTTAGGCGTCGGATTTGTAAGTCATTTAATTGCTCTCCATGGGAATTAGCAATTTTTTAGATTAAATTAGAAATGAGGGATTAAATCGGACCGAAAATGACCTGGTCCGTGTTTTAGCAACAATTAGATCTATAGAGATCCGAATTGAGTGATTTTGGTATCCATATATGTCTAAAAAGTAGGTGAATATTTTCTGATGTGATTCGTGAAATAATACCGGGAATGTCATGAACATGCATTGTACACATTTTAATTTCTACATGTGCATTATTTTACATTTCTGATTGTACAATGTGTAATATATGTGTGTTTGATTGGTTATAAAGGTGCATTTGGAACATCAACCCATAGACGTTGTCGAGACTTCCAGGCATTAGCTTCGGAAGCTATTAGTGAGTGATCTAGACGATTCCCTCAATTATTAATTGCTTATAATCCTGTGGCGAATAATGGTGGGTTTGAGATTTGTTTCTGATTGTGGATTCTGGACAGAAGGTCCAATGACTGAATTCTAGGAAATTATGACATAGAAGTGCTGCTTGTATAGGAATGTGTGAACTACTTGCTTATGATGTGATAAATTATGACACATGTATTAACTGTGATATATATACTGCTCAATTGTCACATATGCATTTCATTCATGAATGCATGATCAGATAATGATAGTTGTGATCGGAGCAGCCACCGAGAGCTAAAAACTCAATGATTGTATTCGAGCCTCAAGTCCCACAGTGATTCAGAGCCTCAGGCTCAACGATTAATGTGCCCATATTGGGACAGTTCAGGCGTTCGGTCACAACACCGTAATAAATTGAAACAGTATCACATGAGCATTTCATATGCATTTGGTTTAATCTCTTTGATTAAGTGAAAGGCAAAATGCCTTATGCTTTTGTGAAAAATAAAAGTGTTGCTTATGTGATCATATGGTATTTTGGATCAATGCGCAATTATGAAATATCTGTGATATGCTTGATTGTTGCATGAATTGAGTGGACCATCAATGATGTTTACCTCACTGAGTTCGCAAACTCACCCAAAATTGTAACATATTTTTCAGGACCGAGAGTAGACTCTTAGCTCCAGAGGGACTTTTCTAGCTGTGTAGATCGTGTTGGCAAGAAAAGTCATGGCTCACAGGTCGGTCAGCTGGTACTTTTGGGATGGCCTAGATAGATTTGATGTATTTTTTCCTCTTTCATGTAGCATGTTGTACTAGGGTTTTTGTAATGATGTACAGACAGTGAAAAACTGACAGATGTAAACTTCTAGTTTTGATGAAATGAAATGAGAAACAATTTGGTTTCAAAAAGTTCGTGATTTTATATTGATGTTTTATTATTATGATGCCAAATGAAGTACAGTAGTGATTGTTCGTAGCTCACCCTTATCGTAGGATATGTATCGAAATGACCTATGGGCGTCCCGGTGTATACCCTGAGGTGAGGGGGCGCTACATGAAATGTTAGTGCATGGTGAGTCTTTTAGAACATTAAAGTGATTAAATGAGATTACAATCAATATCACAAACTAAAGAATGACTTCGATGTTTCTTGTTTTTCTTTTGTTTTTGACTTGATCTTTATTTCGATGATTGTAAAATTTAGATTTATTTTGTTCTTGTAATACTTTTCATCAAAATAATAAACTCATTAGTAGTAATAATGTTTTGTTATCATCAAAGCATTGATTGAAACCTCTCTTAGTTCAACAGTTTCAAGGAGATCGATTTCATTATATGTTCTTCATTATTTCTGAATTAATATATGTCGATCTATTAATTTATTTTTGATCTCATGCATTTGAGACTCAGAAATCCTTTATATGAATTGATCTAGCATAATCGAAAATATTTACATGCAGTTTTAAAGATAGGTTGACACAGATCTTCTGAATTAGGGTCGTACCTATAGGCAAAATTAATAAATCGGTTTATGCAATTTAAGGGATTTTAATTAGAAATAAATTTGAGCTAATTAAACTTGGAGTATTTGTTAATAATTTTAAGAAAGATACTAACATAATTGAGGAATTTTCATAGTATGATGAATTTTAGGTTAAATTAAAGTGTTAAGTCTTATTTGCATGAGAATTCTTAGGATGATTTACTATCCAGGTGCAGTTGTTTCTATTGATTGTTTATTAATTTAATCTTTATTCTTATTAGTCAATTGTGTTGATTTATTCTAGTTTAATTCTTTAAATTTGAGTTTGTTCAATCACCATTATTATAATTTATTGGTTAGATAATAAAAAAAGGTGTAGTACTAGTATTCATAAAGATCAACACTTAATAAACATATTGATCAAGTAGGAAAGTTTTACAATCTCTTATCTCTCAATATACCACAAGTGTACATGTTGTGAGTGTAGTATAAGAGGTGTCGATTCCTCAAAGAGTTGGTGAACTAATTGAATTATATGTTGTCTAAGGCCTAAAGGATAACTAAAATAAAAAGGAAAACTAAACAAAAAAGTAAAGAAGCGAATATGGATTAACTGAAAATGAAGCTGTAAAATTGCGAATATGGATTAATTGAAAATGAAGCTGTAAAATTAACTCATAGAAATCAAAATTGAGCACCACCAATGAACAATCAAAAATCACACGAGGAAGATTAGCTTATTATAAGAAGGGGAATTTATCCTATCATCGAATGTTGACATGATTACTTTTGAATTAATACAGTATCGGTCCTAGACTTTCAAAGGATTGATTACTCTCTCTCGAGTTATAATCATTAAACCCTAAATCATAACCCCTAATTGAATTATGGAATTTGCAATCTCTCAATTAACAAAAATCTCATACATCCAATTAGATCTTAAGCCCTCTAATAGACTATCGAAGCCTCACACGAGATCTCTCTTCGTATAAATTACCAATGTGATTATTTCTGTGATATATTAGATTGTTTAATTCTTATTACTCAATCTAATCATTTTGTTATCGATTTACTCTCTTGATTTGTTACCGAAGCATGCAAATACAACAAATAATTATAATACCCAATGTATTAACATTAAAAAAATCACATTAACATTGATTCAAGAACAAATTCCTAAAAGGTTTAGAACATCATCATCAAACTCAAATCCATCACTATCAAATCCATCTCATACATTCAAAAGAAAGAATTACAAAGATGAAATGAAAATGTCACTTGGAAGGGTCAGGATGGATCGGGAAGATAGCAGCAACAACAACCCTTCTTCTCACCTCTTCTTTTCTCATCCTTCTCACCTCTTCTTCTCCTTCCTTGAATCTTTCCTAATTTAGCCAATAAAGGCACACGAAAATTAACTTCTCTCCTTCTTTCTGTTGTCTTTTTTAATTAGGGTAAAAGTTAGGTTTTACTTAAGCCCCAAAAGTCCAAAATGTCCTTGAAAAGTTAAGTTTTAGAATTTGATCCGTGTCTGCTGTTGTAGCACAGGCCACGATCATGACACCCCAAGCCACGATCATGGCTTGTTAAAATGCTCTCTATAGACCAGGCCATGATCGTGGCACCCCTATAAAGGTTCTGTCATGATCGTGGCTCTGGGTATTCTTCAAGGCTTCTTTCGAATCTCATCTGTGCTTCGATATTTGATCTCAAACACTAACAAAATTAAAGCTCAATAGCAAACTCTGACTCACATAACTCTCAAACTACAAATATCTAACCAACAAACACGATTCTAAAAGTAAATATGCATGAATCAATTAATTAATAACTAAAAACATACTAAAATACCTGTTAAAACACCATGCAACCTATAACTATCAGATATACTATTTTAGAAATATATATAAGGTAGGAGATTAAATGAACACCAGTTAACGTTTTGCTAACTCGATTTCTCATAACAACCACTTTTTAAGGTTATTATTTGTGTGATGGCCATATGTTTTTTATGGCTTTGTTTAACATTTGCGCTATCCCATAAGCATGTATTTTTCAGATATGGTTGAAATGACTGGAGAGTACATGATTCAAAGATTACAACGAATGACTTTTCGACGTTATTAAGGATTATGCATGTCCTACTAGTAGCAAATGTCATTAAAGAATGAGGAAAACCATAGCGCGGACATGGTTATTTCTTTGGAGATATTTGCATTTTATGTTCCTGTCTATGCTCATGGAGGCATTTTGTGCTACTTTTACTGGTAGTAAGATTTCCAATTAAAAATATGCTTGTCAACTGTGTTTTGCAAGAAACTCAGAGGTTGTACGACTTATAAGGGACGAGCAGAGTATCTTTTACAATGTCATTGTAATGTTCAAAAGATTAATCCTAGTGTTACTCCGTAGGTATAGAGCTCTAGAAACAGTCCAAATGTAACTTATATTATCAACAGGAAGACATATGAGATTGATTTTAAAGGGTTGGGACACTTTTCAAGTCAACTCCAGAAGTTATAAGGATTATAACAAAGCTGAAAAGAATTTAAGGTGGAGTTGAACTAGAAATAATAACATCCAGATCATAGCAGCAAAACATGTAAGGGAGGAGCAAATGAAATACGCAGCAATTTCAAAGGGATATTGGAATCAAAGCCTCTCCGAATCAATCATATGCTGTATTTCTTTACTTTGACTTGTGGACTTAGGCATTTTCAAACTGACCTATGTTTTGAAAGCTAATTATCAAATTGAGGGGTAAAAAATGCAAAACTTTGTGTTGCGTATTTCAAAAACTACTTTAAATACCGTAAGAAAACACAAATACCGTAAGAACCTTTTACTAATTTTCTAAATTATTTAAATAAAATTTGTTATTTAAATTTACCTAATTGTTAATCATATAATATACTACTTGTAAAAATTATGCAACACAAATGAAATTCAATAAAATATTATATTTTTATATAAAAGTTAAAGTATAAATTAAATTATTTTTCCTTAAAATTGAGTTCGAGTACTGTTTAATACAAACTTCCTTCCTTACAACGTAAATTCATAATCAAGAAAACCTAATTATTTAGCTTGATTTCAGAATAAAAACAATTCCTAAAGTTTAATCTTATTCCAATACTATCAATCTGCGGCCTAGAGGAAGCAGCACTACACCTATGAATGAACAGCACACAAAAACTTTGTTATAAACCAAGACTAGGAACGGTGTTTGGGACAGCAAGCATCCATCTAATTCATACTTTGGATACACATATAACCGTCAAAGGCCGTCTTTATTTTTCAATTTCTTTGAATTCCTTGTATGTGAAGAAACTAAAACAACATACTTTTACTCTTTTCTTCCTCAAATCAATCCCCTCAATTCACTATATCTGTCTCCAAACCTAAATAACAAATGTGGAATCTTTTAACACCTTCATCACAACATAATTAAACCTCCAACCCCAACTCGCAAATATTTTTGGTCCTTCCATTCCATCACTGTATACTGTCTTGTTAGCTCCTCAAGATACAAAGATGTATTTCAATAACTAGAAAGAAAGAAAGTGCATATCAGTCAAACCACAAATTTCAACGCTAGCACGCAATTTTTGGGATCTGAGAGAAGAAGAAAGAACGCCATTGCCAAACATAAATTAGCGCTATTATAGATGAAGTTAAAAAGTTTGTACAAAACATAACCGTATACATCCACGTGGAATTGGTGGAAACCCTATCAGAAAAACGCGCAACTAACAATCAGTCAGCATGTGTTCTCTGATGACGCATGCAAGGCCAATCCAGTTCACAAAGATCACGAGGTGACTTTCCCTCGTTGTCTTTCACATTTGTGTCTGCATTTTGATTCACAAGAAACTCCGCTATGTCTTCTCTCTCACATACAGAAGCATAATGTAATGCGGTTTGGCCTTCATTATCCTAACAATGGATTAAAAGCGCAAAGCATACGTTAGCAAATATAGCATAACATAGCACTTGCAAGATCTGGCTTAGCACAAGTCGAGAATTACTAAGTGAGGCAGAAGGCATATCATTGCCCAATCAATCTACCACGCAGAAAGGCCCACAAGCAACCAGATAAAGCCCATTTTATCTCAGCTTGAACTAGAAGCAAGAAGGAGATGAAATTAAGGAAAAGCAAACCATAAATCTCCATGCTAAATGAGATGGAAAATGGAATATTGCCAGACCATGAAGGAAACTGTGCACTTTCTACAAATTAGACAGAAATGAAAGGTAGAAACATCCATTCCCATTTCCTCCACAATTCACAGAGCATCAAAATCCATAAATGAAAGAGTCAGAACATCATTCAAAGTTGCAGGCAATCTAAAATCCATATCTTTACTAACTCACCTTTGCATTTATATCAGAGTTTCTTCCAAGAAGTTCTTTCACAATTCTAAGATGGCCTCGATCCACAGCCCAATGTAAAGGTGTCCTTCCTTCACTATCTGCAAATGATCAACGATAAATTGCTCAGTGAGAAAAATCATGGTCCTGATTAGTTAATTAAGTCACCTAAAACTTCTTTTAATGGATTGGTGGGTGATGCATATAAAAGCATTTAAAAAGTTAAAAAATATATCATCACCAGTTGCTTAATATTTCACAAGCACTATAAATGGTTTTAGCTAACAGCCGCCCAATTGATTTTTTCAAGGCTGTACACTTCCTCAAAAAAGTGAAGTACTATAATAACAATACCAGATGCAGCAATGGAGTTCTGTTTGCCTAATAAACAAGTGCCTGATAAAATGGGATAGAATTTAAATGAACTAATAAAAGGGGACTGTTAAGTGCGATTAATGATGGAGAATGGCAGTTTAAGGTTATTTTATAAACTAGTCAGTTTTACTTTCTAGGAGTTCAGCTAAATGGGTTCAATTATTTTTCTTTAATAATTAGATTTCCTTTTCCATTTCAGAATAGGTTTATTTTGAGAAATCTCAAGTAAAATTAAGTTTCCTTATATTCCTTACTAGAATTAAGTCACATGAGTATCTAAATGAAGTCCTATATTTCAATTTGATAGGGACAGAGAGTAATTTGTTAGGGGTAAACTTTGATTAAAGAGAGTCAACCCACCTCATTAGCTGTTAATTAATAGGTCTTAGATAAAACGGCTACTACTAAAGCAAAATCCCTGTTCCATTGAGGATATCATAAAAAGATCTTTTTTTCTCACTATGAAAAATTAAACATAAACCATTTTCTGGATTGTACACTAAATATTCTTCTGCGGTTAGCATCACTACAAGGAAAATCAACCTTAGTATTGCAAGCACCAGTGTCACTTAAATCCAGCTGATTTCAGCTTAAATGAAATAATTCAGAAGACTCTTTCGACCGGGACAATCAAAAACCTGTTCTAGAAGGCCATAATGATGAGCAAGCCATTCCAAGAAGTCCAAATATATAAAACTTCAATATCAGCACAAGCATCTTATGATGCTTAAATAGAAACAAATAAAGAGAAACAAAAACCTGAGCTGAAAGGACATATTGATGAGCAGTCCATTCCAAGAAGTCTAAATTTATAACACTTCATCATCAGAACGAGCATCTTATGATGCTTAAATATAATTAAATAAAGAGAAACAAACCTTTCAAGTTCACTGAAACCCCGCTTTCAATGCATTTGAGCAAATTTTCTACTTGTCCTTCTCGAGCAAAAGCATGAATTGCATCCATTGTCCTGAGGAAACGTAAAGAAATGAGGTTTTAAATCATAAGGAGAATGTTGATTTTTATATTAAAACAACCTTAACATGTATGAGAGAGTCAACGCATATAATCCACAGGTTGAAAATTTATAGCATAAACTAGCACATAATAATACTCGGGAGGTATTAAACAACACTAGTATCTGACAACAGATCTTGAAGAACAAAAATTAGATGTCGAAATTAGAAACTCATGAATTGCACTTCCAGTCAGACCAATAAATATGTATACAAATGTGGAAGCACGCTCTAGGAAGCTGATAAAAAAATGAAAGCACAGGTAAATTTTAAACATTGAAGAACTTAAAATGGGACTCCTTATGCAGAAGTTTAAAAAACCTTACAACTCATCTGCAGATTCCTCCTCATAGACAAAAGTGCTAAACACTGGTCCCATGGGTCCTTTTGAATCTGTACACCGTGCATCATCACTCCCACCTTTGTTCTTCTGAACATGTATGTGTTCAAATATGAGGAAAAAAAAAGAAAATCATAAATAGAATTGATTCAGCAGAAAAAAGCAAGATGTACGAGTTTTAAGGAGAACTGGCCCACTGTCCAAAAACAAGATTTAAGACTCACCACCGTCGAACCAGAAGCCCAAGAGGGATACAGATCAGTGACAATATCAATGTACTTCTGCATTGCATCTTCTGGAGGCATTGCACCCAACTTCTGCCATGCTTGCCTAAACATCAGAAACAATACAAAAATGATTGCATCATCAACAAGCCAATCGTTCCTCGAACAGAAGCACATGTCCTTCACTCTTTATCTCATTCCTGCTTCTATGAAGGAAAAGAACTAACAAAAAAAATCCTAGTTTAAATTCAATAAGGGAGTAAATGATTTGATAAACATAAGTACCACTTGGCACGAGCAGTCATTTTAAGAGCGGAAGGAGGAGGAACACTGCAAGGCCCCTCAGTGGCGATCTTGTACAACCCGTAAAGTTGCAATTGCAGCTCATTCGATACCTTCTGCGACAGACGATCCGCCGCCGCCGCCGCAATAAAGGCCGTCGCCGCACTGAACAACTCGTCCAATTCCGTACTCTCAACCCCCTCCCAGTCATCGTCGTCGTCAGGATCGGCGTCGCTGACAGATGCGCTCTCGTTCCTCACACTGCCATGCTCGGCTATCATCGATTCGGTCTCCCCAGAGTCGAAATCTCGGGGATGAGAGAGCTTGGCTTGCGTTGAAGGGGCGGTGGAAGATAGTGAGTCGGGTTTGGCTTGAGTCCGATTATGGGTAGAGTTACGGCTGAGGGTGAGATTGTCGTCCTTGAATGAAACGACAACGGAGATGAGTTTAGCGAGAAGATAAGAAAAGAGAAGGCCAATAAAGATAGATTGGAGAAACTGGTGCCACTCAGCCATGGCGGTGCAACAAACAAACAAAAACAAATCCTAATAGAAGATAAAACTGAACAACATAATCCAAAACCCTAGAAATGGGAAGAAAAGGAGAAGTTAGATGAGCAGGGAGGGAAATGACGTAGAATACGGTTTACTTTGTGCAGAAAAACATTGAGAGAGAAATGATGGCGTTATTAGGCCTAACACCGACAGCCTGTTGCAAGGCTTGGGCCTAAAATTTGACCTTGCAGTCTAGTTTTCTAACCTCTCTCTCAAAGTTTATGATGTATCACAAAAGTGTTTACAAAACCGCTGATTCCTTTTTTATTTTTTAATTTAAGATCCTCCAAAAGTACCTTATTTTATAAAGAAGATTATTGAATTTTTTAATTGTAATTTGTAGCCTTTGCTTTCAATCATTCAGATGCTAATTTCTTCTAACTAAAAGCTCGTATTTGAGATGACAATATTTTAGACATTTCATTACTTTTTTTTATTTTAAAGGCCTCACAAGGCCATATACTAATATAAAAAGGGAGTC
This sequence comes from Erythroxylum incrassatum, assembly GCA_026546855.1. Lineage (NCBI taxonomy): Eukaryota > Viridiplantae > Streptophyta > Magnoliopsida > Malpighiales > Erythroxylaceae > Erythroxylum > Erythroxylum incrassatum. The sequence goes on from JANVCL010000007.1 coordinate 4,189,757, forward strand.
AATTATTCAACGTGAGAGTTCTAAATAGATTAGTTAGTATGTTAATAATCTTATTCGAACAACAGTTAATTTCCTAGTTCAAGATTGAGTGTTCAAGTTGGTTTGCTAAGATTCTACTCATGTAAGTAATTGTAACACATCTAGTTCTTATTATTAATTTATGTCCTACAACTAATTGTTTGATTATGAGCTTAATCACTCTCCTCTCTTTGAGGCCTCTGATTCCAGGATTATTTCCCCCACCCTTTGGAAGTTCTCATAGTAGGAGCTAGCAAGTAAAACTCCACACCTCTTGGTTTCTTTATTGATTGGCGAGTGGTATTCCTAATAATGAAGCAACGGGCCATGAATAATTGGAAATCTATGGGACTGCAAGATATCCTCATAAATACTAATGTTGTATTTCTATTAAAGTTTTCATATTTGGATGATGCCAAGAAGTTTCTTCAAGAAGGACCATGGCATGTACAGAATAAGCTCTTATTTGTACATATTGGAGACCTGGATTGAGAATGGTGGACACCAAGCATTATATATTCCATTGTGGATCTGCATTCATAGAGTTACACTCGAGTACTATGCTACCTTTGGACTTAATCACATTTCAAGCTTCATTAGAAAGCCCATATGCTTAGATCAAGCTACAACTAAACTAAAGAGGATCTAATTTGCTAGAATATGTGTTTTGCTTTCATCCATGACTGATTTACCTTATTGCATTCCCATCATTCAACTAGATGAAAGCTTAGTCACAATTGTGACAATCCATGCACGATCATGACACTAGGTAAGAGTCTTTTGTCACGATCATGACCCTCCATAAACAATTGTGACTCTGCCTTTTAGTCCAAGCATGTTCCAACTTCCTTTAATCTTCATTCATATGGTTTTATTCGCTAACAAACATATCAAAACACCTTAAGAATAAAAGATTAAGGTCTAAAATCATGCCCTAAACCACATAACACTCAAAACATAAACAAACAATCACATTAACATAATTCTAAGCCTAAACATGTAGTAATCATCTAATCAACACCTATAAACACGTTAAAATACCTACCAAAACATAATATAAACTATAACTATCAACATCCCTACACTTAAACTTTTGCTTGTCCTCAAGCAAAAATAAAAACAAAATACAAACTCAAACAAACCAAATAAACCAAACAATAGCACATACAATCATACATATGCACTAATGCTACATTGGCATTTAACTTCATGAAAGCAATTTAACCTCAAACAACAATTATTCAAGTTGTTCCAGCATATTAACCTACGCAATTTATGGGTAAGCACTTTGGATTGAATATACATACTAATCAAGACATTAACGTCATATTCATTCACCTAAAGCACTTATATACACATCGATAATTAGTAGTCAATCAAAATTGCAACTATCATTAAGTAACTTTTCGTGAAAATTCTTGTTATTTTCAAAGATCGCTATGATTTATTTATTGAAACGCCACTTTTTTTAAAAAAATTATTTATAGTTAACCTAGTCTTTTGACATGAAGGCACATATTTTGTCGTGAATGTCCCTCGATTACTCAACTAGGTCATGTTTTATTAATTAGCTTGGATGGAATGTCATTCTATCCTTTTGATGCAAAAGTAAACATTTTATAGTGAATGTCCCCGGTTACTTAGTTATATCATATTCTCAATTAGCCACTAGCCCTATTTATAACCTGAAAGTCAGTGGAATAGTTATTTACTTAAGAAACACATTTTTTTTGGGTCAACGATTCATATAACCTACCTCATTTCTTTTTAGCTAATCATCCTCATGAAAGACTACTAATGATATTAACATATTCAACAGACTTATAATTATAAATGCATTTAACAAATTTCCTAAGGTGAACGAACTGACACCATATCCTAATTAATCATGCATATTTAACCTAAGATACTTAGAACACAAATTTCACAAGCTAATATGTCTTTATAACTTCAATGATTATGTTTAAAGCTAAACTACTTCCATCAAGTTATAGCCATTGACACATTGACACGATTCACATTTATGCTCACACCATGTTAACCTAAGAAAAAACTAACAATGTGACATGAAAAATTCACACTTATGATGATAATAACAATGTAAACCTCCCCACACTTGGACAAAACATTGTCCTCAATGTGAGGAGAAATAAAAACACATAAAGGAAACAAAAAATTGACAAGAAAAAAAGAAAAAAGAAAAAATAAGAGCATGAAACCAGTTACGGTGATTAAGGTCACCACCGATGTTGAAGGTGAGATTTGAACACCTTGAGTAGTGAAGTATTTATAGATCCTCTTGATGTCACAATCTACCATCGTTGTTCTTGCGCCATCTCCTTCAACAGTTTGTTGTTTTCTGAATCCACATTAAGCACCTTCTCCCATCCTGCTACTTGCTCATCCTCTGTCTCCTCACTAGTTGAGTCTTTAACTTTTTATTGAGGTAGTGTTGAGCTCAAACTAGCCTGCCCTATTTTATGCTTCAAGTATGTTTTAATCTGACATTTCGAAGTTCCAAATGTTGGACCGTCAAGCTCTCAACTTTCCTTAGATGATGGTGATTAAGAAACTCAACCATAATAACAATTAGTCCATCAACATTTACACCATAATAGTCAACAATTGCAGTAACCAGATAACCCATGCCAAGATAACTACTTCTCTTTTTAAGAGTAGCAATTATAGTATTAAAAATGTGAGTGGTTGTGCAAAATTTAATATCATTGTCCATGTACCACAAAATGAATAATTCTTTCACAAAACACCTATTACTCTCGGATTTATCAAAAACAGTTTGACACCCAAATCTGTGAAGTAACAAATGTTCAGGACTACGAATAACATTGTAATGTGCATTCCTAACACTAAAGTCTTCCAACCCGGTTAATTGGGCCAATACCTGTTGGCACAAAAGTTATCATGTGTATCAACAATGTTTGATTGTGGGAATCTACCAATTTCACGCATAACCTCATAATTCAATTGGTATGGTTGATAATTGTAAATTGCATCATGTTTTAGGACATAGTTTGATAAGGGTTTAGCTATTAATTCAATCATTTAATATGTGCTTAGGTTAATTGTGTTAGTTTGTTAATTATTTATGTTTTATGTGTTTTAAGGGTTAGTACAAGCTTTTGAGCTTAAATATTATGTTTTTGAGGTATCTTGATATGTTTGCTAGTGTTTTAAGGTCAACATCAAAGAACGAAGGAGTTTCAGAGACATTCAAGCCAAAAAAAGGCCCACGATTGTGGCTTGCATGCCACGATTGTGACAGAAGGCTCAAATTTGGCCCACGATCGTGGCCTACATCGGGCAAATATGCAGACACTCACAAACGTCACGTTTCGAGAGATTTTTCAGACACCAAAAAATCCTACGGTAACTTAAAAAATAAAAGAGTATAAAAAGAACATAAAGAGGAGAGAAAGAAAAGGGAGCTTCCAAGCAGCCATTGTTGAAACCCTAAAGGGAGAATACCGAGAGAGAGAAAGAAGAAGAAGAAAGGGGAAGAAGAGGAAGACAAAGCTGACTCGACGCGTTTTCCGAATTAGGAGGTTTTTTGACATCGTTGCCTTCCATCATCTATTCCAAGTTATATTTCCTTTTCAATTCGATTTTATTATACTACAAAACACTTCTTCAGGACATGAGAAAGTAGTTTGAGTAATGTAACAACATAGTGGGACATCTTATAAAACTATGCTTTACATGATTTTAGTAAATTTAGTGACCAAAAGTAAATAACTCCCTACTAACTAAAGAGTAGTGGTGGAAAAGAAGTGTTAATTATTCGCTAAAATGGTGAATTATGTGTACAAGCAATTGGTTTAACTTATTTACTTCTTAAATTGTTTTAAATATACATAAAGACATATACGAAGACATCTTAGTTTAGTTCGTGTGGTATATATTTAATTGTTTTGTTAAGAGAGTTTGAGAGTTTTTGAGAAAAACTTATTATAAAGAGGCTTGAGTAGAGAGTTCATGAATGTTTTTTTAAGAAGTATTTTAAAGAGAAAATGTCTAAAGTATAAAATTTAGCTTTTTTAATATATTTTTCTAATTGAATTATGTAAACACTTGTATGATCTGGAGTGAATGAAATATTAAATCACGAGTGAACCTAAAATGTTTAAAAATTAGAGTTATTTTTTAACGAGCACAAAAAAAGTTGGAACTTGACGCAAGAACTTCTAGCTTTTTTTCTACTCCACCTAGTTTGACCTTCTATTCTACAAGAACAAAGACCCACACAAATGTGTGGACTAGGTTACTGTACAAAAGATTGTGTATACTATTCTGTTGCACCTGAAAAGGAGGCAATATAATATTGATTGATAACATAGCTGATATGTCTTTCTCTAGACCTATTTGTACGTAAACATATACATAGGCCTATTTTTAGTCAAGTATGATATCATCGTTAGAAAAAGGGCAGCGTAGACATGGGTTGGAGCACCCGGTTCCAATTAATATGGTCCACACATTTGTGTGGACTCCATATAAATGTGTGGATACGATTTAATAAAATAAGGTAGGAACTGAGTAACTGAAACAGAGGATCTGATCCTGCGTAGACATACCTGGGAGAAGGGTTGATTGAAGAAGTTCACAATATCTATGACCACTGAGACCAAAAGGCAGCAAACCCTTTTTTCGTGAATAGTGGGTAAGGGTGTTGATGATCTGTAGATTATTTAAGGAACTGCGCATAGGGTGAAACCTTGTTCCATAATGAGCAACTATAAAGGAAATGCGCCTAGTTTGAAACAGTCTCATCTCCTAATTCCATTCTTAATAATCATTTTTATATAATAAAAATTAGAACAAATATGTTTTCGACTACAAATCGAAACATAAATGAAATCTAGGCCTTAGCTTTCCTTATTGCTCCATGTAGTGTAGTTGAAAAACTTCTTTATTAAATTTGAGACTATACTAGTAATATTCGTTTCATCCTTTATGGTTTATGCTGGTAATATTCGTTTCATCCTTTAAGATTTATGTTGTATGATAACTAATGCATATGTTGCTAGAATACTCGATAGAAGACATCCAAGGAGATTTAGAATTATGAACCTATAGTTTTCAGTCCATTTTTCCATCTATACATGTTAATGTGTAACTAAAAGTCTTGTTAGTGTTTAGGTTAGATGAAACCTATACTGAGATTTTAATATGATTTGATTCTTTGTTACTGCAATTGTTTTGATTGATTATTGTGATCCAATTACGTGTTTAATATATGTTCTAATAAACTTGAGAATATTATATCATAATTTGATTTCATACATAGAGATTGACAAACCCTAGGTTTTAATGGATCTGTCATAATTGGAAGGAGTTGATTATAACCCTAATGATAGGATGACATAAATCTTCCTAATTAATGTCAAAACTAATACAGGCATTCACATATCAGTAAAGCAATCATATAAACTTTGACTTGAGTAATTTGGTTGAAAACCTTAGGATTAGTTGATAGTGGACCTAAGGTCAGCTATTAGCATACCATAGAAATCTCCACGATCGAATAAATCAACGAAACAATTGCATAATAAGAGATCAATTTGTTAAGGTTTTGGGGGATTGAAAGTCTATACATTAACTTTTGATATCGATAAATTTCTAAGTGCTTCCTTAATTCTTTGTTTTATTTTGTTACCTATTTATCTTACTTGCTTTAGTTTTATTTTCTTTTATTAAAAATTCAAAATCAATCCGTACGCTAGATAATAGGAAAAAGGTAATTACTAATAATCATTATGTTCGTGGGGATTGACCTATAATTGTGTACTAGCTACAACTATGTCGTGTAATTACAGTATTTGCAATATTAACGAACTCATGAAACAATTCAATCACTACAGTATGGATGTACTTAGATGAACCACATACCAAGATGATTTGGGATAGTTAATCAAAGGCTCATTAAGACTCTTTTTGATTTAAGAGGTGATAGTGTATAACATATATAGAGAACATGGAATAGTAAGTTAAAGAAGTGGGAATACTACAAGTAATGTAACAACACAGCGGGACATCTTACAAAACTATGGTTTACATGATTTTAGTAAAGTTAGTTACCAAAAGGAAATAACTCCCTACTAACTAGAGAGTAGTAGTGGAAAAGAAGTGTTATTATTCACTAACATGGTGAATTATTGGTAGAAACAATTGGTTTAGCTTATTTACTTCTTAAATTCTTTTAAATATATATAAAGACAAATACAAAAACATCTTAGTGTAGTTCGCGCGGTATATATTTAACGGGTTTGTTAAGAGAGCTTGAGAGTTTTTGAGAAAATCTTATTATAAAAAGGCTTTAGTAGAGAGTTCATGAATGTTTTTTTTTGAAGTATTTTCAATAGAAAATGTCTAAAGTATAAAGTTTAGCAATGTGTAAAAATTAGAGTTATTTTTTTAACGAGTGCAAAAAAAAATGGGACTTGACATAAGAACTTTTAACTTTTTTGTTCTACTCTACCTAGTGTGATCTTCTATTTTGCAAGATCATAGACTCACACAAATGTGTAAATCAAAATCAATAGAACAAGGTTAAAATTAAATTATGGGTACAAATTTTTTTTATTCTATTCTGCTACGCCTGAAAAGGTCACGATAATAATAGGCAATATAATATTCTGGACCTATTGGTACGTAAACATACATATAGGCCTATTTTTAGTCAAGGACGATGGCGTCGCTGGAAAAAGGGACCCGTAGGCATACCTAGGAGAGGGGTTGGCTGTGACCACTGAGACCAAAAGGCGACAAACCCTTTCTCCGTGAATAGTGGGTAAGGGAGTTGACGATCTGTAGATTATTTAAGGAACTGCGCGTAGGGTGAAACCTTGTTCCATAATGAGCAACTATTAAGGAAATGCGCGTAGTTTGAAACAGTCTCGTCTCCCACTTCCAATCTTAATAATCATTTTTATATAATAAAAATCAGAACAAATATGTTTCCAACTACAAATCGAAACTTAAATGAAATCTGGGCCTTAGCTTTCCTTCTTCCCTCATGTAGTTCAGTTGAAAAGGTTCTTTACTAAATTTGAGACTATACTGGTAATATTCGTTTCATCCTTTATGGTTTATGCTGTACGATAACTAATGCATATGTTGGTAAACCATGAAGATTGAAAGCAATTACAAGTTGGAGAGCAAGCACGAATAGAGCAAAGATAGCATGGAGAAGGGAGAATCACATGCTGGTAATAGATAAAAGAAAAAATCAAAGAGACAGTAGAATAGTTTTTTTTTTAACATACAGATAATAGCTGCAAGCTAGCACAGATTGGAAAAACAGAGTAAATAAACAAAGCAGACAACTGACCATAATCTTGTTTGCATGGCTGATGAAAAAAGGAGCAAACTCTCCCCCTTATTTAACATTGCTTGCTCAAATGAGCATCACAGGCACAGAAGCAGCTGCAACATGCAAAGTTTATGTACCAGAAACAAACTTTCTGATATAGCCTTTTTCTTTTTGCACGCGTGCAAAACTGTGGTTGGAATACTCATTTGAGCAAGAAACATTACAAAGAGGCAAGCTCCAATTCTCCCCACTGATGGCTTCAACCCTAGCATCTATGTCTTATTGTTTATGGACAGAAAGTCATATATGAGCAGAAGCTGCTGAGTTAAATTACTATTATACCTCTTTTCCTAGAAACTATTATGTAAGCTATGAAAATGAAAGTAAGGTTAAAGGACCCGCCTGTATTTTGGACTCATAGTCCACCCTCCAACTAAAAGTTTGGAACTACCAGTTAGGTTCACTCTTAGAGAGAGGCTACTTGGATACGTGATATGGGATGTATAACTATGCCTTTTCCTGGACAATAAGTGGTTAGGAATGGAAATAAAGGGTAGTGGTGGATAGTGAAGTTCTTGGGACTTGACAGTCAGTTGAAAAGGGAGATGGAATTTTAGGTGCTGATAGAATGGCAGCTCAGAAACAGTTCGAATCGCCGAAGCCCAACTAACCAACAAAGTTCAATCAATTATAAAATTCCACTATGGAAGATGCCATCCAATTATAAAGTTTCTATAATTCATCAACAAGCTGTTAAGTAAATATTCAATTAAATAACACAACTCTTCGAGGAAATCATGATTTGTAATAAAACATATAGGCTTTTTATTACTTAAAAATATACAAGAGCACACACAAATTTCCAAAGCATGAAACATCTTAAAATATATTTATATCACATTATATAAAAAATTTATTGATTGACATCCATAAAGTACAAACTGTTGATGACATTGGTGATTTCCCAAACATACATATCCATTGCTAAAAGGTAATCGATGATTATTTGACGAAACTTGGTGATTTTCTTTTATTTTAATTGGTAGAATCCAAGATTGAAGACTGTTAAGGATAAGTTTTCTAGGTTTGAGAATATTTCTATAGTATATTGCAATTATTTGAGTGAGTTTTATATCCCTTCAATTGTATTAATTACCTAAAGTTATTTATGTGCATTTTCTAATGCTTGTTTATTAATATTTATCATTAATTCTTGTTGAATATGTATCTGCAAAAATCAATAATTAATTGTTCACTTAACTATTTTGTTTTTGTTTTTGTCTGAGGGGTTTATTATATTCATGCACTTTTGTTTATTTATTTGTGTATTTATTTTATGTCTAATTGTGTACAACTGTTAGGAATGATTTATATTGATTGTTGTGCGGTCTCTTTTTATCCATATGTGTGTGTGTGTGTGTGTGTTTGTGGATGATCAAGAAATCCCTACCCTTCTCATGGGATCTCTTTCTTATAAAAAAGTGATGTTGATGTTCTTTGTATTCTATTTGAAGTAAGAGGCAATATGACATTTAGTTAATTACTACAAGGGAACTAGAAATTTCAGTTTGAAGAGATTGAGCAAGATGAAGCTTTGTGCATCTTGTTTTCTAATAATCATTTGCTCAGTTAAAATATTCAATTTAATTCATGTAAGAATCTTATCCGTGAATCCACACAAATCACCAAGGACAAAAGGATACAATGGGAATTTCTTATAGAAAGCTTGGAATCATATCAGAAAACTAGTAGCAAAGATATATGAGTTCTTCCAACAAGGAAAATTGCTAAAGGAAATTAACAAAACCTACATCACCCTCATACCAAGGGTACATGCCACTAACTCTCTTAAAGAATACATGCCTATTTCTTTTTTTTCAAAAATTAATTGATTCTTTAATAAACGGTTAGTATACAACCAGGTATGTAATTATACTAGTATAATACAAAAGAATTAGATTACGAGGTCATAATGGTCCCTGTGATCAACTTAGTCCAATGCTCATCTCCTCCTCATGCTAGTAATTAGGTTATCCACAATTCCCCTTGCTAGCAGGTTGAGACAGGTATAAAGTGTCACCTTCTGAAAAATCTCTGCACTTCTACTTTGTTGTCTAAAAATTCAGTAATTTCTTTCTTTCCAAAATTGGTAAACCATTGAAACCCAACTTATCCTAAGTGCTTTGTAATCTACCTAGTTTCCCATCCTCACTTTCACTAGCTAACTGATAGTTTCCTCCCATGAATCAATTGAATAATAAGTGTTCAGAGTTGCTTGCAACCCTCTCCAAATCTTCCTTGTGTAGCTACATTTGAACATATTGTGTTCCAAACTTTCCAGTTCCATATAGCATAACTCATAATTCAAAGAAATAATTTTAAACTTAAGTTTGTCCTTCGTAGGTAGTCCCCCTATTCCCAACCAAAGGATAAATCAATGTGTAGATCTAATGTCTTTAAAATCCCAAACTAGTGTAACCTAATTCACTATAGGTTGTTGATCATTTTACTAAAACAGTTTGTATTTTTATAATAAACTGACCTAATTTTCCTGTCGTTCACTTAATTACATCTTGTTTCCTTTATTGGCATCTTAGTGCTTGGTTCATAATGAGATCAACCCCTACTACTATGGAAAGGCCAAATCCACTGGTTATTTTCTATAAAACTGCTTACTTTAGTGTTGGAAGTCACCAATCGTCTTATATGTTATAGCTCCTCGACCTTGTATAAATATCCCCTACAACGTCAGTAATCAAACCAAAAGAGAGTTTTATTACCATCCCTAATTTCATGGAACACTAAGCTTTGCATCCACTGTCTTATGCTTAAGATTTCCTTAAGGATTCCTGACAAGTCTTACTTTGTCTTCAAATTCCAAATGCTTTCATTTTTTATGGTCACATTATGGATCAATTTCACCCATAAGTTCTCCTTTCTGCTACACAACCACCATAGATTCTTCTTTAGACATGCTTTATTGAGCTCCCTTGAAGAATATAATCCTAATCCTTCATGCTTATTTGGTCGACAAATTTTGCTCTAACTAATCTTCGCTTTACATCTTCCTTGATTAGAGCCATTCTATTGAAACTCCATAGTCTTCTGTACACTTCCTTGAGTATGATTTTGGGTATAAGAAGAAGAACTATTTCTTGTTGTAACATCCTATATAAAGTAATAACCAAAATTCTTGTTGAGGGGATAAAATTTGTGCTTTGAAACATCCTAGACCCATCCTATAAAGTCTACATCTAAAGGAGACTCATAGGTAAAATATTATGTTACCCTAAGAGTTATTTAAGAACTATTTAAGGAAAAAATTCCCAAAAACTATGGAATGAAAATCAATTTTTAGAAAAAGGCTTATGACTTCTTGGATTGGAATTTCTTGACTAATATTATATAGGCACTAAACTTTCCCACTTAATTCATTCATTGGAACACAAAATGCTTCTCAACTGCCTCCTATAGGGTACTCATAAATGAAAAACCAAACAAGCTAATTAAGGGAGCTAGGTGCCTCAAATAAGGAGACCTCTTATTACCTTACTTATTCACCTTAGCTATTGAGGTATTGGTAAGGCTAATCAAAGAAATGATAAAAAAGGACATTCAATTCAAATATCATGCCAAATGTAAGGGAATAAAAATCACATATCTCTTATTTATAGATGACCTAATCCTATTCTCTAAGGTAGACGCTAACTACTTATGCCTACTTATAACTACTCTCAACCTATTCCAGTCTGTGACAGGTCTTATTATTAATAAGCAATAAAGCTACCTCATCCTACCATCCAGTGCAGAACATAATATTAGATGACTTAAACAAATCACTAGTATAAAGGCAACTAAGCCTCTTATCACTTACTTGGAAGTGTCTATTGCTACAAAAAAACCTTCTCACTCTAATTTAAAACCTCTAATGGAGAAAATGAATGTGAGAATTTCCAGTTGGGGCTCACAATGCCTATTCCTAGCAAGCAGAGTTATACTCATCAAATCCATATTAAGTAACTTGCACATATATTGGAGTTGTTGGCCCCCGAAATTTTTTTCTTGTTAAATTAAGCATGATTTAGATAAATTATGAGGTCTTTAAGGGATTATTTTACGGAGGTAATTATTATTTTAATGTTGGTAAGATTTTATGACATAGATTAAGTGAATTGAAGCATTAATGTTATAAGAATGAATGAAGGGCATTGTTGGAAGTTCACTTAAGAGTATAAGACATAAGGC
>JANVCL010000007.1:4215197-4233175 GCA_026546855.1 Erythroxylum incrassatum
AAAGTTGTGATAGTTACCTGACTAGCAGCAATTACAGGCGTTGCAGTAGTAATGGTCCAAGCAGCAAGAATCCCACACGTTACGCAGTTAAGTTCCTTTGAATGAAACAGGTTTACACTGGATTTACATCCATCCCTTGTAGCTACTCACAAAAATAAAAAAATTAACATTCCTTTATAGCAATTCTGAGCCCCAAAGTCCAAATTCCAAATTCCAAATCCCATGGTAACCCATCACAATTCACGGAAAATGGTAAAGCTAAGAAATCAAGTTGGTTGCCAAAAGCTCGAAATTTGATTCTTTCAGAAGGAACTAACATTAAAAGGCAAATTTTTTTTAAAAAAATGAGGGAGACAGACAGAGACCAAGGAACTACGAAAAGAGAGTGGCAAGATGATGTCTTACCAGAACAGCTGATTTTGAGAGGTGCATTAGACTCCGAAATTAGGAAATCGCGACGTTTGAGAGATGAGTAAGGATGAGAAAATGCGTTTCGCGCGAGAGGGAGAGACACTGTTGCCATTGCTCTGTGTGTATATAGTTGATGCTCTTTCTATTTCGTTATCTATCAAACTGATCATTTCCCAGGAATCGAGTGGGATATGGCCTTAGTCTTACACCGTACATACATACGTTTGACGTGGCAGAACACGTCCACTGATCTGTATCTATATTTTTGGGTTAATATTTTTAAAGATAGATTATTTTAGTAAATTTTGTCGTTATAATAATTAATATTATTTTAATACACTAACAAGATTGTGTAAGAGCAATTTAAATAATATTTATCATAATATTATGAAAATTATTAAATTTTTCTCTTTTTAAAATTGTATTATTTTATTAGAGGTAAGATTTAATATGATTTACTGGGAATTAAATGTAATTAATTTAATATCTAATTTTTCTCATCACTGAATTTTCAGAATTTTATTTTTTAAATTAGAAACAAACTTTTAATTGAAGCAAGTCATTATTTTAATTCAATATTAATATACATATATGAAGTGTTATTAATTTAAGGATTTCAATCAATTAAGATAAAGTAACAGTTTCTAAAAGATGAATAATATTTTTAATTTTTTTAAAATATATTTTTATGGAATGATTTTTATTAATTTCAAAATACTTAAAATATTTTTAGGGAGATTAACAACAAAGTTATAAGTTTATAACATACATTTTATTAATTCCTAAGGGAGTTCATATTTTAATTTCCAACCATTTTTTAGATTAATGGAGTAAAATATTTAAATAAATACATAAAAAGAAAGAAGAAATAAAAATAGAAAAAATCTTCTTTAAATTTCTTATTTAAAATTAAAATCTAACATTTTTAATTTTAATTAGTTCATTCTAGCTTTCATTAAAGTTTTAATAAATTAATTTTAAATGAAAAAAGGTATAAATATTCTTTTTTAACTTATTCTAAGGGAGAAGATATTAAATTAAAACCTTTTTTTAATTTTAAAATTTTATCCTATGAAAACTTAATATTATGAATAATAATGGTTAGGTCCGTACTTTCTATTTAGGCATAGGGCTGACCTGAATCTTAGGTTAAACCTTCTTTTAATTAAAAATAACAAAATGTCATTTTACTCAAAATGACATCATTTTTCTACAACTTTTAAGCTTCGAGCCAGGCTGAGCTTAAATCCAAGTTGTCTAGGCCTAGTTTGGTCCGAAGTTGAAAAATTAAAGAAAAAACCCGAGCTTGACCTGAAGCTCGATCAAATAGGGTTAGGTTGGGTCAAGCTTAAGCTTTATTTCCATCTCTACTTAAAAAATGTGAAGTTTTCTGGAAGAAAAATAATCTCTACAGTAAGACATATAATTCGGTATGGAGAAATCATTAAAATTTCTCTCGAGCAATCTGGAAACTAAAAAATTGCCCATGTTAAGATTTCAGTAACTTATGAAAAAGAGAAGCAGCTAAGTTTAAAAGGACGAAAGAATTTATACAAGTGACTATTTTTAGATTTTAAAATCATGAAGCTCTGATGAGGACTCTCGAAGTTTAAATCAGTCAAACTAATGAAGGCACCAATGGAGAGACCATAAGGCATATTGCTTAGTGATATAATATCTAACCTTAGAGAACTTATAAAGGGGTTAACCTAAAGGTTAAGGAGTTGACAAAAATGATAAAGGAAGGATAGAATAAGGTAAAAACATTAGTGAGGAAGTATCAACTAAGAATTCTCAGTATAGGAAATTAAGAAGGAAGAAATCGTTACTCACGAGGAGGAGTGTGAAGAAGTTCTAGATAAGAAGGATCAAAAGAAGGAAATTGTAAAAATAAAATTATAGGAAGGATACACCAAGATCATTAAAGACACTATAATACAAAAGTTAGGTAACCTAGGGAGTTTAAACATTTCTTGAAGTATTGGTGGTGTCTATATTAACAAGGCATTAGCAGATTTATGAGTAAGTATCAATCTAATTTCTTACACAATATTAAAAAAAAATTGGCATTAGATAAACTAAACACACTAGGACCCTTTATATGATACTTTATATGATGATCAATAAAAAGGAAGCATCCATATTGCTTTAAAAACTAATCATCTTTAAAAGAATAGTTCAATTAAAAGACTCCTAAAGAAACACTTGTTGGGAAGTAAACTAATTGAAAGTTTTAATAAATTTCCAATTTTATTTAGAATTGTTTTCATTATGGACCAATAATTTGGACATAAATTTTATAAATAATTCAAATGTAATTTTAGTTAATAGGTTTGGTGCAAGGTTCATTGTCTTCTTACCGTAAGCAACATCATTGCTTTCATAGAGGGCTTAAAGCCACTTTGGCAACTAACATTATGTAAAGGATCTTTATTTGGTCGATGCTAGTTGGTGTGAGGAAGAAGAAAGACAAAAACTTTATATGTTTTATGTTTCAAGCTTTTGCACTTATGTTTTTTAAGTTAGTTGTAATATCCCATTTCTATACTAAAGGTTAGAACCCTAGATTTTTATAATTGAGAAATAGCAATGAGAGATTAGAAAAATGCATTTCATACTCATGCATAATGTTAGCAAACACACATATGAAATTGAATTTTGTACACATTACAATGATTTGTTTATGCACTCATTTGATACTTTTTGGTGTATAAATGATTGATTTAATGTGATTATAATATAAATTACGGATTATGTGTCTTAAAAATTGCATTCACCTAGTCCATTTATTCCATATTGAGGGAGACAAATTCTATAATTTACAGAGACAGTGGAGATGAAAAGGCACTCTTTAGTTGATAAAGCTATCAATTAGATGAGGGAAATTCTTTTTGCTTACAAGATTCACTTAAAATCTAGCTATAGGATAAGGAATGTATGGAACTTGTAGTGATTCTCCAGATAGGATCTCCTTGTAAGTTATGTAGTCTTATAACTCACTTACCAACTTTCTTTTAGAGTAGTTAAATTGTGCCATTATAATGTTGTATATTTTGTATAAGCTTAGCTTTTACTAATGAAATTCCATTTATTTTCCAAGAAACAATTATTTCCCTCCTTCACAATTATGTTTTACATTATACTCATGCAAGAATAATGAAAAACATAGAAAACAATGGAAAGGAGGAAAGGAAAAATGGTATGCCTTTAATAATAAGTGAATCGTCCGTCTTGTCTAATCCACAAATATTTGTCCATGGCTAGTGCAATATAATCTCTATTTTGGTGCATAAGGGTGATTTGTAATTTAGGTAACATGTCATATGTAACTTGTAGAACTCCATCAAGTCTCATCCTAAAGAAGAATAATCATGATCCAATAGTGGAAAATATAAAGATAAACTTAAATCCATGATTTTAAGACTATAAAAACAAATTAAAACTATTGCTAAAGATCATAAAACTATCAAAATAAAATGAAATTCTAAATATTAGGTTTTCTCCCAACAATCTTTTCGTTGGACTCCTCATGCCCTTCATTTGTCCAAGATCCTTAATTGAAGGCTTGATTCTACTATTTTTCCTAATCAATGACTTGTTTACTGCTAGTTATATCACATGATTTATTAAAATAGAGTTACACATCTTCTCTTTTTCTCCTTATATGATACAAGCTTATAGTGGCTCTTAAGTGATTATTTCCTATATAGTAGGAGAAGTATCATAATCAACCACATCTATTTAGAAATAAGTACCATCTTTGTCAAGGAATTTTTTTTTATGGATTTGGATATTTCAAACTCTACTTTCTTATTTCTTACCTCTAGGATTAGCGTTCCGTCATACACATATATTATATCCTTAGTAGTAAGCTAGAAAAGATCGTCCTAAGATCAAGAAAGCCTCGACATCATCCTTTATATACAAAACTATAAAATCTATAAAAAAGATGAACGTCTTAACCTTAACCAAAATATCTTATCTAAGCCCCTAGAATATTTAATTAATCTACCTACAAACTGAATACTCATCCTAGTTCATTTACATTCACCCAATCCTAACTTCTTAATCATATTATATGGAATTAAATTAATTCTAGCTCATAAGTTTGCTAATTACCTTTTAATAGTTAAGCTACCAATATGGCAAACAATAGTGAAACTCCCTGGGGCTATAATCTTTTGGGATAGACTATTTGTAGGATGATAGAGCACACATCATTTAAATTAATGACTAATAACTCATTAAGTCTCTTTTTGATAGAAATGAGATCCTTCAAGTATTTAGTGTATTTCAGCATTTACGAAAGAGATAAATAAAATGTATGTCAATATGTAATTACTTAAAAAGTTCTAAAAATCTACCAAATTTATCTTTGTCTTTTTGTAATCTATCTCAAGTCTAGCAGATATGGAATCTTTAGTTTGTACTCTTTGATCACTTCCTTCTGCAATTTCTTCTCCTTCTCCTTCTTTTTCTCTTTCGTCTTTTGCTTTTTTTTTTCTTATATAGCAGGCTTTTCTTCCTTTTTTTTTATTATCTTTGTTTATTTAACTTACAGCTCCTTTCCAATCCTTAAAATTATTGCATTAACTTGTTCCCTCGGGTTTGGCTCGGTGTTACTAGAAAATTACCTTATTTCCTTTTAAAGATATGTTTATCAAACTCTCAAATCTGAACTTTCAAGTTGTTGGTAATTTTGAAAGGACTTTTCACTACTCTGGAAGTGAGCCTTATATATAGTAATAACATTTTCATTACCTTTTTAAGATACAAGTTCCTTTTTTTTGCTACTATTGTTACTGAAATCTAGGTGTATCTTGATTGTTCTATAAGAATGAGAACAGTTTCTCCACTGCAGATTGTAAATGTTAATATAAGAGTTTTTTTTAGACATATTCCCTACAAATCCAACTTATGCATTTAGCTATCCTATTATAAGGTGCCTAACATTTGTGACTAAGGTGTCCCTAGCTATAAATTTCACCACTTATTACTCACACTAGTTAAGTTTCCAATCACTTAATTTTAATCTTCTTGATCAAGGCTTCCAATTTCGCCTATAACATTATCATAACGTCAACACTATAATTGCAACTTGATTTTTGCTTCAGCCTTAGGGCCCCCTAATTGTACTTATTTATATCAATGTTACTTAATACTCTTTTATAGTTCCTAAAGAGTTTTAAAGCTTTTAGTCCCAATTGAAGATGTCTTAACCAAATGCTTAGTTAGGTAATTTAACCCATTTAAAATGTTTACATCTATAATCCTAAGTTGAGTCTATAGTGTGGGCACATTCATGATAGCTCCTTCCATCTCTCCTACATGACATAAAATTTCTTATCCTCTAATTGATGGAAAGAGAAGATGACATTATTCCTCTAATTGATGGAAAGAGAAGATGACATTATTGTTTGTGCTAGAGAAAAATAATTGGCTAAAGCTTCTTGGCTAGCCTATCCTAAGCGGTAATATATCTAAGAGGTAGAGACTTCAAGCATAATTTAGCTTTTTGCCTTAATGTAAAATGGAATAGCCTTTACCAAATCACATCCTATAAGGCTCCATCAATCTTAACAATGTTGCATCCAAAAAAAAATTATAATGTGCACATTTGGATCCTTATTAGATAATCTAACAAACTATATAAGTTGCTGTATCATTTGAATCATATTAGTTCTGATCTCAAAATTATTGGCCTTTATTCTTAGTCTAAACATGGTAGACATTTTCCTAGTGAGTGATGATCTAATATAGACACTGAAAGTTCAATTTCCTCCTTATCCTACGATTTTATTTGTCAGCTACGTTTGAACTATTGGATTTTTTTTCTCAAGTTTTAAACTATATTTAATTATATTTCTAGGTTTGGCTCAAGTAGTACTATAAGAATACTCTTGTTCATACATTAAAGATCCAAAACCTAAAATTTAGCCATAAACATATCGGTAGAAAATTCTAAAAATAATTAAACAAAAATGAAAAGAAATAAAAATGACTATATTAATAAAATGAATAATGTAAAAGAAAGGAAAAGAATTATATTAAAAAATAAAGCTTAACAAAAAGAAAGATTGATTTTAAAAAAATAATTAACTAAACTAAAATAAGAAATAACCAATCAAAGCTATGGACAATAATGAAACATCTAATTGATAGTGAAGATTTAGATGTAGAATGCCCCTAAAGCCTTTCTCATGCTTGAATTTATCTTAATTAAATGATTAATCATAGTATTTTTGAACAGTAGGAATTTGAAGTCACAACCATGTTTTTTCCAAAAAATATAAAATATATCCTTAATTAATTAAATTTCTTTCTAATCAAAACCTTTATGGATGCATTAATTCATTCTATGAATTCCTTCAATATATTTGACTCTGACCTAGGAGATTTATGCAATTCTATCTACGGGATTCCATCTAACCCTCACTTTTCACACCTTAATCTATTTATAGATATGAATTCCTAATCCTTATTTATGAAATCCAAAATTGAATCTTCTATTTGCTTCTTAAGTTTAACATAATATATACTCATGAATAATGCTAAAAAAAACTTGAATGAATCATTAAATCAAACTAAATTGTAAGTTTAGAGTTCATCTCACCTAGATCTATCATAATTTTGTTCATAAAAAAGTGAAGAAAATAAATAATAACTAATAATAAGAAAACAAGGTAACTAATAGTATTCGCTTCGATCTTAAAAGATTGATGCTCATTGAGTGAATTTTGATGGGGCTTCTTTCCTTTTTTCCATAGTTACTTCTTCCTTGATTTGTTCTTGACTACTACAATTGTCCTGTCATCCTCTAAATGTCTCTTATCTCTCTCTGGCACCGTAGATGGCTATCTCATTGTCTACCGTGTCTCTTTCCTTGTTATTATAAGAAAACCTCACAAATTGAACCAATACGGCCCATGTTGGTCATATATTTTCCAAAATCGTTAAAAACCCTAATTTACGTCAATATCACAATCAACGCATGTCAAAACTTTTCTAACTTGGCTCTGAATTCATTTCTTATTCATTGAAGAGCTAAAATAAGTCTTATAAAGAAAAAACAATCCTACCAAATCTAATATAAATAATCCAAGCACAAGTAAAATGCTCTCAAAATAATGATAAAAAGCATAACCTAATTAGCTATTATCATTACTACTAATGTTTTTTATCTTTGGAGATGTTAGGAAATTAATATGTGAAAGATCAAGCTAAATAGAATGGTAAAGTGAGAAAAAGGATCCATTTGAATCAATTAAGAAATCAAAGGATAAAGAAAATGAGAACTATGGAGAACATATGCAATTCAAATAAAGAGGAACCAAGCATATCAATACTTGAGCAAATCATTGTAATCTTACTTGTAACCTTATTTAATTATTTCAATGAATTAGCGGTTCAATCATTGCATAATCATATTTAAAATGTTAAAATTAAATTTATAACCAAAGAGTTTTATACATAGAAGAACAAAAGAAGCAAGGTATCTAGTAAAATTACAACCAGAACAACACTATATTGAGGTACTGATGATTAAGTTACACAGTCTACATCTCAATCCCACTGAAATTTCAAATGTCAGGTTCCTTGCTACAATTGTTAGCCTTAGCCTAACCCTGCCTTAAATTGATTGAACATCCACTTCCTTGATTCCAAATATTACATTATTTCTTTCTTTCCATATGTGGTAAGCGATCATTATTTCTTTCTTTCCATATGTGGTAAGTGATCATTCCAAATGGTAACCTGAAGATCTTCCTGTCACCATTACTCTTGAAATTTGCACTTTTTACCCAAGTTAGTGCATTCCTCCAACTTCTACTTGGGCACTTTATTCCAAGGATGGCTAGTAGATGGATCCACAGAGCTGAGGAAAATGCACAGGAGAAGAATAGGTGGCCATATGTTTCCTACCCAACTTTGCACAAAACATAGATAAGATTTCAATATCGAACTTCAGTCTATCTCCATTGTATAATCACTTTCATATATTAAATAATGTATAAATCCTATCGTAATAAAGAGAAATTTTTTACCATTAAATAAAACATATCAATCTTCAAACAAATTTTACAAGTTAGAGAGTGCATGTGTATATAACATAATGCTATTAGGCCTTCACTCATTGGTGTGAACAAGAAAAGAAGTATTTAAGTTGTATAATTATTACAATTGAAAAAATTACTCGATTACACTTTTTAAGAGTTCATCCTAACCTTGAATAAAATTTATAAAGGAATATTGTTCACTCATGGCAAAGTAAGATGAATGTAATTATACTACTTTACTCTTGACAAAGAAGATGTTTTATGGAGGGTTGCTCTTCAGGAAGAAGGTATTTAATCCTCAAGAAGAATTTGGAGAGTGAATATAAGTCAAGAGTTATTTCATTTGAACTACTATAAATCGATTTTATCTCTATTTACTCTCTTTTACAATTATTGTGTTTCTTATAAAATCATTAAATGAAAGTCATGGCCATTCATTAGTTTAGAAACAGAGCAAAAAGTGAACATATATTTATGAATAAGATAGAAAGTAATTACCATCTAAAGACTAACACTTCTGACTTAATAAATTTATTTTAAAGAAATTGTTCAAGAGTTTTTAATAAATCTATAAAACTTGTCGTAGCATAAGCTCATTTATCTTGTTTTGTTTAGAATAACAACTTCCTGTTACATCTTGCAGAAGCATCAATAAAATGCAGACATAAAGAGGACAGAAAAATTGAACATCATTTGCCATATTTTATGAATCGTTTGGTTTTATGTGATGCAATACAGTATAATAGACTAGTTAGACATATATCCCTATAATCTCAAATCACTATGGTTAGATCAATTTTAACTGCTGTTGTATTAGGAAGACGGAACGAAACTTCCCATATACTATTAACAATTGAAACGGTGTAAGATTTATATAAGAATATTCAAAATAAAGCATATGAAACTACTCCAAAGATAACTACAAATAGTTGTGGGAGATGTAAGATCTAATGGAATAATATATGAGTTATATTTTTGAAATTTAGAAATATTTAGTCAAAGGAAACTTACCTGGTCCTTCGTGATGGTTCTTTTGAAATTAATTTCCCTTGATCAAGCAGCATGTGAAGTAGGTTATTAGCCTCAGGAGTAGGTTATTAGCCTCAGGAGTCGAATATATAGTTTTGTACCTCATCATGCGATAGACGATAAGGAAGAAAAAGATAAAGGTTGCAGATCTGCAAGGCATATTCTGATATTTACATATCCTAAACACTTCGTACATGACTATGAAAGAATTGGCTATAAAACTAAAAGCAACTTGTCCAGAATTTCCTTTGAGACCATCCAGTTCCACCTACTCACGTTAGCAGAACATGTCATGGATTTGAAAATTCAAACATTTGTTACGAGGCACAATTGGTGTTAGTTATCCAAAAAACTCTTTCATCATAAGTAAATACCACCATCCACCTGTTTCAACTACTTCTCCCTACTCTGCCTGAGCTCACTAATTTTTACAAAACTAATCATAGAAGAAAAGACCATCTGGTTGCTTTTTGATAATCAGATTCCACTAAAATCCAATAGAAGCCCTCCATTTGAAGATGGAAACTGGGAAGCCATGCCTGAACAGTTTCTAACACGCAAATCCAGTAGCATAGCATGGTCTTTTACAGTTTCAGCCTTTCTATAAGAAAAGATACAGCAACCAGTGGAGGGAAAAGATTGAAAAGTGCATGACTTCAAAAAACTCATTCCACACCATGTATAAGTGATTTCTTTTTCAAAATCATCATTCCAAATAATTACCAAACAAACATAAGACAAGAAGCAACCAAACCATTGTTTCAATAATATTACCTCTACTGCTTCCACATATAAAACAACAAATATCATTGATTATTGCTACGCATTTGTGGAATCATAAGGAGAGAAACCATGTATTTCCCATAATCATGTATCTTGATGAGAAATTTTTACCTCAGTATCCTTCAAAACTGTCAACATATTTCTGCTGCTCTAACCTTCTCCTTCATGAACAGAAACTGTAACTATCAGCAATCACTGCATCTAAGTAATGCCAAGTAAACATTAGATGCAGAATCCAACAGCCATCAATTTAAACAGTATTACTTCTTGTACTTTTGTTTAAGGATTTCAACATACATAGAAATAACAAAAATAGTACGATTGCACTATCATGAGAGGAAAATCATACAACAATGTGAAACTGCAATTTTGGTAGGAACTTGTTCCCTCAATATTCCCCAAACTACCAAATACATTTCTCTTTCAAAATCTAAGCTCCGCCTCTAATAACTTTAGTAATCACTGTATGAGCATATGCCTCGATGAAATAGCAAGAAAACAGTAGATAGCGATCAACACAACCATCTTTTCAAATGATAACACCTCTTTTGTTTGATGTCATTGAAGAATATGGCACACGAAAGTGACAGAAACTGGTTAAAAAACCCATAATATATAAATTCACCTATGTTACAAACCTGTTACCTTGGCATCCTCACAATGGCCAAGCACATTTCTGCTTCAAACTCCAAACTTCCCCTTGATATATAGAATTCTGATTACCAGTAATCG
The DNA here is from genome assembly GCA_026546855.1 of Erythroxylum incrassatum. NCBI lineage: Eukaryota > Viridiplantae > Streptophyta > Magnoliopsida > Malpighiales > Erythroxylaceae > Erythroxylum > Erythroxylum incrassatum. The sequence goes on from JANVCL010000007.1 coordinate 4,226,210, forward strand.
CCGCAAGAGCATTTCCCATCCCTAAAGTGATGAAACCTCTTTCCATCTCTCACTACAATCTCTCTACCAACAAGTTTAGACATATACTTGAATGCATTATGGCAATCACCACATATCCTTAGGTTCTTAAAAACCCTGACTGTGGCTTGTCGAGGAACCTTCATTAGGCCAAAAGCAACTGCAAGCTTCTCACTGTGAGTAGACAAGGCTGATTCCTTCTGGTCAAACTCCATATCATGCAACACAAACTTTGTATCAGGCACATAGCCTATTTTTCTCATTTCCTGGACCATATTCTGAAGATAGTCATAAACTAGTTGGACCTCAGGGTGCACAGCATCATCAACCAGGAAGACATGGACCTTACTATCAACCTCAATCCAACTACAGCCAGGCTCCTTCTTAATCCCCCGATCCCTCATTAACTTGCGCACCTTGGCCACATCTTCCCATCGACCCACTACAGCGTACATGTTTGACAACAATACATGAGTTCCATCATGTTGAGGTATCAATTTCAGGAGCCGATCTGCAGCTTCAATTCCCAAATCGATATTCCCATGAATGCGACAGCCGGCAAGGAGAGCCTCCCATATTTGTACTCCAGGCTCAAGAGGCATTAATTTCATCACTTCCTTTGCCTCAGAGAATTTTCCAGCTCGACATAACAAATCAATCAGACGAGCATAATGATCTTCACCAGGGCTTATATTATAACACTTGTACATTATATCAAAATATTGACGCCCTTCGTTTACCAAACCTGCATGGCTACAAGCAGAGAGAACAGTGAGAAATGTAATACGATCAGGCAATATGCCAGCCTTCAACATCTGTTGAAAAACTTCAATTGCTTGGGCACCATGTCCATGTTGCCCAAGTGCAGCAATCATAGCATTCCATGATACAGAATCCACACAAGGCATTTTAAGGAAAAGGCTATGCGCATCATCAACAACACCACATCTTGCATACATAGTTATCAGTGCATTTCCCGCTGAAAGACTTGATTCAAAACCAAATCTGACAAGTTGGGCATGAAGCTGACGACCTTGCTCGAATGATCCAAGAACAGAACAAGAAGTAATTGCCCCTGCAAATGCATAATCACATGGTTTAAAACCAAGTAACTTCATCTGGTTGAACAACTTTAAACCCTCTTCTCCGCAACCACTATGTGCTAATCCTGATATCATCACAGTCCACGTCAAAAGGTTCTTCTTTGGCATTACCTCAAAAAAGTATTTGGCTTCATCAATACGTCCGACATTTACATAGCCTGATAGAATTGCATTCCATGAGACAAGGTCTTGCACAGTCATCCTATTAAATATCTCTTGAGCTTGTTCAATTTTACCACATCTCCAGTACAATGTGATTAAGGCATTATTAACAGGTAATGAAAATGCTGGTGTAGGCGTGACCACATTTTTTAGAATATAGGCGTGAACCTGCTTTCCAAAGTTGAAGAAACCAGCATTTGCACAAGCACTAATCACGTTAGTGTAAGCGTACTCATCCAATTGAATTTCGGATGAAAGCATCTTTCTAAATACATCCAGTGCTTCATGATATAGCCCATGATGCATGTAACCAGACATCATCGCATTCCACCCACCCCCGAATTTTTCATTCATCCCATCCAGTAACTCTTTCGCTGTAAGTAGATCATCATTCTTCACATACCCAGTAATCATTGTTGTCCACGATGGCTCATCTCTCTCAGGCATCTCCTCAAACAACTTCCTAGCAGCAACCATCAACGACGACGACAATTGCAGTGAGGTTGCACATTTTATGTAAACGGACAACAATGCATTAAACACTGTAGAAGTAAGTCCTGCTCCCGACTTCACCACTGCACAGTGCAATTGTTGGCACTGTTTTACATTTTCTATGACAAGCGCCAGAGCACTAAGAACACTAGAAAACGAATAATCATTAGCCCGAAAGCCATCCCTTCTCATATCACAGAACAGTTGAATTGCAGCATGACCATCGTCATTATGCGAATATGCAGTGATCATTGCATTATAAAAAACAGTATCTCTCATACGAAACGCAGTCCCACCAAATATCTCTCCCGCAAGCTTCAGTTTCCCCGCTGCAGAATACGCAGCAATCATTGTCGTTCTCACAATAACATCTGGTACAGGGCATTCATCGAACAGGTACTGCGCATAGACAAGGTTGAACGATTTACAGTAAATGTCGACCAAACGATTGAATAAATGCGCACGTGGCTTGAACCCAGAAGCTATCATGTGGGCATGTACAGAACGTGCCAAGGTGTAACAACTGGGGCTTCGTGCGGAACACAAATGAAGTTGGACTGCGTAAAGGTTGGCCAGTGCACGGACAAAGTCTGGACTTTTCATGTTTAAAAGAATATGATACGGGGAAGAAGAAGTATATCAGCGAGGAGGATCGTAAAATGGTTTTCATGGTTTATATGAGAGAAATCTCCATTCCCTATAATTCCAGTTCAAGATGGCTTTTAAGAGCTTGGAAATTCTAGAGGTATATTGGACATACCTCTATGAAAGTAGCTCCATCTATTCCCTCTTATAGCCGCATTGACCTTGGTCTTAAGAGGGATCCCTAGTTGCATGGTTTAAAAAATCGGACTGAATTGGCCGATTCAATTGATGACTGGTCTGCTATCTGATCCGATTTATCCCTAAAAATTAATTTTTAATTAAATCGGTCGGACCGGTTCGGTTCAATAAATTTTTATTTTATTTATTTTATTTGTATTTTTTAATATTTTTAATATTATATATAATTAAATATAATTATTACATAATAATGACGTCACATCGGTTTGACCGATAGTTGAACCGGTCAAACCGGTGACTAATAAGACCTCCAGTTCGATGGCCGGTCCGAATTTCAAAACACTGCCTAATTGTATAGAAGGAAAGCTAGGATGCAAATGTAATAAGCCAAAGTTTGTCCAAATATTAAATTAGAAATTAGTAGATTCCCCATTTCTTATCAAATATTTCATTTACATGAACATAATTTCCCTAAAACTAAATAATTTTTTAATGGTGAAAGAAGTGCTAGGCTTAGGCTTCCATACATCCACTTACACCCACAAGGTCTCTGTCATGAATAAATGTCAAATGCTCTTAGCAATGAGTACTTTGTTTGTAGTTTGAATGCACTTTATTCTTAGCCTCCTTCAGCTTTAGGAAGGCAAACATCTTTCCGTCTGATTTTGGAAAGCACCTTTTAGAGAAGTAGATCTACTCTATAATTCTTAATGATTCAGTCAATATCCTTAATGGCTTGAGTGGTAAATAAAATGTGGGAACTCTACTAAAGAAACATGTTATTAAGCATAGAAGAAATCATCTTCCATCATAAGAGAAAATCTTGCTTTTCCAATTGCTAATTTTTTTTCAAGATTGCATCAAACAAGGGCGCACAATCAATGTAAGTGAGGCTAGAGGTTGAAATTAGGTGCTTAAAGAGGGATTTTTTTTGGTAATTCAGAAAAATTAATAAATGAAAACAAGATATGTACAAAAGAGTTCATGCTTAAAGAGAGCTTTGCTTAGTTGAAAACCAAACAATAGTACCAGTTATTGTTCCAAGGAGCTAAAGGTGAAAGAAACGTAAATTTGGCTTTTGCTTGTACTGATTAAGAGTCCATTAAGTTCAGTAAATTATTGGAGATATTTAGTGAGAACTTAGATAAAAATTTTATCCTCATTAAACATTAGCATTAAATCACTAGCAAAGCATAAATTTAATAGCTTCAAGTTCTTACACTTATATTGTAACATTCCGTTCTCATATTAAGGGTAAGGACTTGAAATTTCAGAGAGATGAAGGGAATGCATTTTTTTTTGTTCATGCATCATGTTAGCATATATGCACATAAATATTGAATGTTTGCACATAAAAAAGTGGTATATGCGTTCATTGACAACTTTCGGGTATAATTGATGTTAAATGTGATTTTATTGAAAATGAGAAGTAGAGGGATCTTGGTATGAGTGGTGATAAGAAAAGAATCATAAACAAATTTGGTAGTGATCAGGAAAATGTTCATTGAGTGTGCTTCAGTCTTTTAGCCACAAGTTTTTTCTAGTTGTCCAAACGAGATGATTCTTAATTTGGATTAAAATAAAAACATATGGCTACATTTCTTATGAAGGTATCGAATTTCAATTCTGTCTCTAAGAGTCTCAAAAATTTCTGAAGTTGAGAACTAGGTACAGTACATTGGGAGCTGAATGTAAAATTTGTCTGCTGACTTTGGGAGAAAATCCGGAATAATCTAGATAGATTTTGGCAAAGTTTCCTTCTTGAAAATTGTAGATCTTTCTTTTATCTTTCCAACGGTATATAGTATAGAATTTTTAGACATAGGAGTCAAAAGTTATGATCTTTATAAGAAGAGATATTCTGGAGAGAAGCAATAATAAGATAAAGTTACTGTTCATCCTATCGTCTTAGTTACTGTTCATCTAAGACGAAGTTACTGTTTATCCTATCGTCTTAGTTACTATTCATCTAAGACGAAGTTACTGTTCATCATATCGTCTTAGTTACTGTTCATCTAAGACGAAGTTGCTATTCATCTACTCCATCTTAATTACTGTTCATCTTCTATCTTCTGTTCCATTTTTTATCCTTTAGAAGATAGAATTTGTCTTTGAGATCTTCATGAAAGTTGTAGATCTCGAATTCCTCTTTCCAATAGTACAAAAATAAGATCAATCCACATTGTTTGTGAAAGTTATGGAAATTGCGCCAAAATAGGTTCAATTTGATTGAGGTCATAAACAGTAATTGCTTCTTTTGGTCATAACTTCTTCTATAGACACCCAAATGACTTGATTCTTGAACCATTGATTTCGTAAGACATTGCTTTGCATCTCCACAAAAAATCTTAGCCATTTATAATGAAGGGAGAAAGATTGAGTGAAAAACATGGGACGGGTATAGTGAGTGTGATCTTAAATATTATGAACTGGTGTTATTCTACTGAACATACTTCAATATTTTGATGATTTCTGGATCGGTAGAGCTCCAAATGACATGATTCTAATTTGGGGTAAACTAGAGACATAGAGCTACAAATGGTAAAAAGAAATTGGAATCTAATTCAGTCTTTAAGATGTTTAAATTTTAGATGGAAGTTATGCATAGTATACTATTATGGACAAGAGCAGTCCAAAAATGTTTGACGTGTATCTTTTGAATCTCTAAACCAAATTGAATGATTTCGGTGGCATTAGAAACCTAAGACAATGGGGGACATTTTTTGGAAGAAAGTGTTATGTTAGAATGTTTAAGGGTACTGTTGGCAAGACACTTAAGTACAAAATACATAAGGCATAAATGGAAGGGCAAATCAGATAATTCTCAATCATTAAGGGCATAATTGGAAGAAGAGGTGTTATTTTGCTTATAAATGAAGAAGAGAAAAGTAAATGGAAGGATAAGCAGCAGAGAATAACGAAAATGAGTAAGAAAGAGAAAGAGAGTTGGTGATTTGAGAGAAAAGAAGAGAGTTGAGCTAGGGTTTACTTATTCTTCATCTTCAAGAAAGATTTTGAAGTTAATCAAGAAAAGAATAAGGAAGAGGAAGGAAAGAACTTCCATTTGAGCTAAAGATCTCTTCATTTGGTGAAGAATCAAAGTAAGATTATTTTGAATCTTTTAGATTTTTGGAAAGATTCTAGTTTATGGAGTTTAGAAAATGCTTGGGTTCAAATATTCTAGAATTAATTTTTGTGATTTTGTATTATGGGATTTTTAAGTAGATTCCTGTTGAATGAGATTTGGTTTGTTTTAGGAAACCAAGAGGATCCTACCCAAAAACAAGGGGAAAGACAATCTTGACTTGAAGTTTTACAAGCAAACTAGGTGAGTAATATATTTATGGTTATTGTGTAAATGAGCGATGTGCCTAAGTGTGTGTATATGTTTGAATTGCTAAACTATGAATGGGAATTAGATATTATAAGATCATATGAGGTTAGAAAAGAAATGACAAGAAATTGAGTTATGATATAAAGTAACCAAGTGTTTATGAGGTGTAAGCTTATGAATAAGCTAGACACATGCAAAGGGTAAAGATTGAAAGGATAATGTAGAAATATCATATACAAATGAAGTGTAAATCTAAGTTCAATTAGATACCTATGAATTTTAAAATGGGAATAAGCATCATATGTGTTCTAGAACGTATATCCGAGATTGTCATTGAGCATTCATTGTACATAGTCCATTTATACAATTGTACCTAAATAAACGCTTATACGTGTGCAATTATTGATAAGTGTGCAATGTGTGTCTTGCATAAATGGGTTATGCAGGTTAAACATCTGCATACAGGCGTATCCATAATTTGGAAGCAACTATTATTCTGGAGCATACTGTGAGTAGACCGAGATGGTCCAACTTCATTGATTGCTTTGTTTGAATTTTATATTAATTGACTATTGGATGATGTTATGAATGTGATTGATTGTGATGGTTGACTTGGATATTGAAGTGCTGCTTGAATGTGAATGGATGAACTAAGTGTATTGAAGTGATTGCTAAGTGTTTTCTGAATGTGTAATTGCATGCAAGTGAAAGTGTGGATTCTCAACTATATGTTGAATGTTAAACTATGGTCCGATGATAAACGAATATGATTGAATAAGAGCATGCAAAAATGAGTGATGCATTTCATTACATGACACATAATGGCAGTTATGACCAGTGTAGCCAATAATTAGAGCTTAAAGCTCAACGAGTGAAAATGAGCCTTGAGCTTAAAAGAGATTTAGAGCCTCAGGCTCAACATTTGATGAGCCCTGTCTGGGACAGTTATCAATGAGCCCTATCTGAGACAATTATCAATGAGCCCTATATGGGACAATTTAGGCACTCGGTCACAACAAAGTAACAAATAGAAAGTGAGTCTCATGTGCATTGCATATGCATAATATGAATGAT
>JANVCL010000007.1:4239778-4254599 GCA_026546855.1 Erythroxylum incrassatum
ATTGTAAAACATTTAACACAACTTACTACATTCACTACCGATTCCTCATTCACTAATCCTGACTTCCAATCAAAGTTCGGGGTCCAACAGATTTTGAGTTGATTCATGAAGGAAAAAGGAAGAGGAGCATGAGAGCTTTCATTCAAGCCAAGAACCATTCATTTGGTGAAGGATTAAGGTAAGAGAAATTTAGATTTGTTAGATTTTGAAAGGGTTTTGGTTTAGATAGCTTAAGAAATGTATGAAATTAAGTTTTCTAAGATCAATTTAATGATTATGTGTTATGAGTTGTCCAATTTTAGATTCCTATTGATTAGGGATTTTTTTTCCATTGATGAAGGAGATTAAGAAAAGCAAGAGGAACATGAGGAGATGTTTTTTGAACAAGTATGAAGCAAGGAAATAAGGTGGGTTTCATGTTTATAATTTTGAGTAATGAGCTATTAAGGTTTCTTTCCAAATTAAGAAAATAAAAGGATTTTCAATTAAATGTTGCTTTATTTGTTTTGATTGATTTTAGAAATTGCTACATGTTGTGATGTAAAAAATTTTATTATGATATATGACATTATGACAAACAATTGAATTGTGTATGATTATGTTATGCCATATGTCTTTTTTCTTGTGAATTAATTTTGGAAATGTGTTCGTATTGTGTTGATGATTTGTAAACGAAGGTGAAAATGATTTTTTTGAAAGAATGCTATGGTTATAAAAATTGCTTTCGGAAATGTGGCATTTTGGCCAATATGTGTGAAAAATGTGAAATGCATGCTTATATGGGTTTGTGGTGGTCCCTTAAGTAAGTCAAGTGCACTTGTCTATAGGCTTTTTTCGCCTGCCCGTTAGTGGCATGGAGCTCCTCACGGACTCTCCTAAGTTAACGACTACACATGACTGCTTCGCAAAAATGTGTAATACGTTTTATTTTGGATCCACCCAAACCATTTTCGATGTGCTTATGTGTTTATGATTTGTGATCATTTTGATGCATCTGTTATGTTTTGATGTATGAATTGCTTAATAAGTTTTGAATTTTTTGGGAAACTTATGTTGCATGGCTTTTACTGTAAATTTTTCAATGGACATAAATATTTCAATGATTTTTGCTTGTTTCTCGGTTATAAGCATGTTACCCATGAGCTTAAAGCTCACCCCCTTTTTCATTCCCATCTCCAGGTGATGAGAAAGAAATCGGGTGAAGGAAAGTCAAGGCATTTGTTTGTTTATGCACATGATGTATTTTAAGTTAGATTGTTGTAAGAATAAGACCTTGGACATATGTTGAGAATTTTGGAGTTTTGTATCTTTTGTATTCGGATTTTTGATATTGATGTTGTAATATGGCTTGGAATGCCATTAAAATTTTGTAAACAGTTATTTAGGAAATTAATGAGATATGTATTTGTGTATGGATATGGCATGTGAATTGTATATACGGATGAGATGAGTTGACTTGGAATGAAATGTATTGGAACAAGTTTTTCGTTTGAGTTGATGAAGTTTGTACCTAAATTTTTGTTATTTGTTAATAAGTAAAAAAAGAGGTATGATTCGTTTCTGATAAGTGGTTGGGTTCCGGAAATGGGTCCCATCATGTATGGTATCAGAGCAAGAGTATAGGTGTTATATTTTTCTGAGGAGTTGGATTTCGAAAACGGGATCCATCAAAGAGAGATCTTGAACAGTTTGAAGAACTTGAAGCTAAACATGTTTTGATGATAGTTAAGAGTTAAATGTTCATAAAATGAGGATGGGTTCATGATAATATGTGGATGAGAAAAGGGAATAGATTCATGTCTTACTCTTGTATATGTGTGATGGGTAATAATTCATAAATTGTTATAGAGATGATGATGAGGTTGAATGATCATCAAAGTGGTGTTTAGATGAGTGCAAAAGATTGTTTATGAATGGGTAAATATATATGTTCTATTTTGGTTAATGATCAAAAATAGATCATGGATTCAATTGTGAATGATACTAAGCTGAAATGGAGTTGAGAATGAAGAGTCAATGGAGTAGAAAGAGTAGAAATGAATTTGAAGTGTCAGATTTAGTGAAAGAAGATAAATTAGAGATGTTGGTTTAGAATAAAAGAAAGGAAAGAGAAAAAGGGGTGAGGAAAAATGTGTGGTCTAACTTCAAGGGAAAAAGTGTATTGATTTAGGAATATTTTGACAAAATTCTCTTTACGAAAGTTGTAGATCTTTTTTTTAGCTTTCCAATGGTATAAAGTATGAACATTTTGGATATCGGAGTTGAGAGATATGACTATTGCAAGTTAGGATGTTGCAGAGGATGTATATAAAGGATCAATTGCGTGAAAGAATCATAAACTTGCAATGCTTCAAGCGTATCGGAAAGAATAAATTTACAGGGGTAGATTTTTCTTTGACTAAGTTAAACGTTCTGTATCTTCCAGAAGCCTAAAAGATGTGCATCCACCACTTTGTGTGTTCCATTGGCTTCGGTTTTCGACCTCTTTACCTCTGCTTGTTCTATTACGGATAGACGACCCTGGGGTTACAGCTGGGTTCGGTGGTGCTAGTTGCGTGGTTGATGCTGTCGTGGGTGAGATGGGTTATGGTGGTGAGGACAAATCCACAAAAGATGTGATCGGGGTGGCCAACCTTCATGATTCACTTTTTCTGCTTGGCGTTGTTGATTTGTTAAACGCAAACGAAACCAGTAAAACCGCAAGTTAGGGCTAGGTGGGTAATCGGTGAATGACAAATTAAAAGATGGGTGTTGTGTAGAATGGTAGTTGTAGTGTGCACGAGATTGGTAGTGAAGTGTGGGGAGAAAAGCTAAGTGAAAAAGAAGAGGGAAAAAGATAGGGGGAAATAAGGGGGCGGCGGGAAAGAAATAATATTTTGTTTTTTTTTTCATTTTTTAATCTTGAAAAATTAAAATTGCAGAATTGAAAATTTTAAATTAAATTCCTAACTAAAATGAAATAAACCTAATAAAAATGAAATAAAAACTGCTGAAAAATAAAAAGCATAAACAAACCTGAAAAAATTATGGGTTTCCCCGAATGCGCTTCCTTAAAATCTTTAGCTGGATATATTTTTTTACATACCTAATCAGAAATAGGTTGGGGGAACCAACTCTATTTCTTCCACTTGTTCAACCAAAAATTTTTCATAATAGGCGGTGTCCGTTAATTTTAAATACCTTAGAGGTATCTAAATTTTGAATTTCTTCCCCACCACGAGAAAAAACGTTAGTAACAATAAATGTTCCAAGCCAAGGAGATCGTAATTTTCCTGGAAATAACTTAAGCTTCGAATAATAAAGAATAACTTTTTGTCCGATTGAAAATTGTTTCTTAGAAATCATTTTATCATGAAAAGTTTTATTTTTTTCCTTATAGATTTTGCATTTTCATACGCTTCATTATGAATCTCCTCTAATTCTTGCAATTGCAATTTCCTATTATGACTAACTTCTACCTAATTCATGTTCAACTGCTTCACAGCCCAATAAGCTCTATGTTCTATTTCCACAGGTAAATGACAAGGCTTACCAAAAACGAACCTGTAAGGTGACATGTCTATCGGAGTTTTATACATAATTCGGTACGCCCACAAAGCATCGTCCAATTGTAAGCTCTAATCCTTTCTATTCAGATTCACCACTTTTCTAGTATGGATTTGATCTCCCTATTGGACACTTCACTTGTCCACTTGTTTGCGAATGATATGCAGTGGAGACTCGGTGTGTGATACCATAACTCTTCATCAAAGCCTAAAAAATCTTGTTGCAAAAATGCATTCCTCAATTGCTAATGATAGCTCGAGGCATTCCGAAACTAACAAAAATGTTAGATTTAAAAAAATCTATAACAGTTTGAGCATCGTTAGATAAAGTAGCCTTAGCTTCAATCGATTTCGAAACATAATCCACAACTAAAAAAATGTAGTTCTTACCAAAGGAAGAAGGAAAAGAACCCATAAAGTCTATTTCTCACGTATAAAAAATCTCACATACCAGGATGTTCGTGAGTGGCATCTGATTTCTCGATCCCAAATTACCTGTTCTTTGACAACGATCGCAAGACTTGAAAAACATGTAAGAGTCATAAAACAACTTAGGCCAAAACAATCCATATTCAAGAATTTTTTGAGCGGTTCTTTTGGGACCAAAGTGTCCCCCACACATAGATGAATGATAAAATTGTAAAATAGAAGAAAATCCATCATCTATAACACATCTCCTAACAATCTGATCAGAACAAAATTTCCAGAGATAAGGCTCATCCCAAATGTAGTATTTAACCTCTCGCTTAATTTTTTTTCTCTTTCAGCTCTAGATAAATCACTAGGTAAAGACTTAGTCACCAAAAAGTTTACTATGTCCGTATACCATGGAATTACCTGTTGAATTGCAAAGAGATTCTCATCCATAAATTTGTCATGAAGAACATCAGATGTGGTACTCGGAGTGATCCTGCTTAGGTGATCGGCCACTAAATTTTCAACTCCTTTCTTGTCGTGGATTTCCAAATCAAATTCTTAAAGAAGTAAAATCCATCGAATCAATCTCAGCTTGACTTCTTTCTTATTCACCAAATATTTTAGAGCTGTATGGTCTGAATAGATGATCACCTTCGTCCCTAATAGGTATGACCAAAACTTCTCCAATCCAAAGACTACTGCTAAAAACTCTTTCTCCGTCATAGAGTAATTTTTCTAGGCATCATTTAGTGTCATGGACGCATAATAAATAACATGAGGTACCTTGTCCATTTTTTGGCCCAGTATGACGCCAACTTCATAATCCGAAGCATCGTACATTAGCTCGAATGGCATGTCCCATTTCAGTGGCTGAATAATCGGCGTTGTAGTGAGTTTTTCCTTGAGTTCATCAAATGCACTTTTGCATGGCTCGTCAAAATCAAATTTCACGTCTTTTTGGAGTAGTCTACACATGGGTTGCACAATTTTGGAGAAGTCCTTGATAAATAGTTGATAAAATCCTATGTAACCAAGAAAAGAATGAACTTCCTGCACAGTCACGGGGTAAGATAAAGATTGAATAACATCTATCTTAGCCTTATCAATGTCAATTCCCTTAGTAGAGACATTATGACCCAAAATTATGCCTTGATTAACCATGAAATGACACTTTTCATAATTTAAAACCAAATTAGTTTCAATGCAACGTTTTAGCACTTTTTCAAGGTTGACAATGCATGTTTCAAAAGATTCTCCATAGACCGTGAAATCATCCATAAAAATTTAAATGCAATTTTCCACAAGATTAGAGAAAATACTTAACATACAACTTTGAATCGTCGCGGGTGCATTACATAATCTAAATGACATTCTTCTGTAAGCAAAAGTACCGAATGGACATGTAAAGGTTGTTTTCTCTTGATCCTTGGGTGCTACCAAAATCTGGTGTCTTGAATAGCCATCTAAACAATAATAGTGAGATTAACCAGCAAGTCTTTCAAGCATTTGATCAATAAATGGAAGCGAAAAATGATCTTTTCTAGTAACTGAATTAAGCTTCCTATAATCTATGCATACCCTCCAACCATTTTGAACACGAGTCGGTATTAACTTACCATCGCTATTTTCAATCACGGTTACAGTAGCTTTCTTCGAAACTACCTAGATCAGACTTACCCAATTACTATCTGAAATTGGATAAATGATGCCAGTGTCAAAAAGCTTCAAAATCTCTTTCTTCACCACTTCCATCATGGGTGGGTTTAGACAACGTTGGGGTTGCCTCAACTCCTTCGCTTCATCTTCCATCAAAATTTGGTGCTTGTAAATAGTGGGCTAATACCTTTCAAATCAACTACTGTCCAACTAAAAGCTTCATTATTCTCCTTTAATACATTAACCAGCTAGCTTTCCTGCATATCCAAAAGTAGATTAGAAATAATAGAAGGCAATTTGTCTTTCTCACCTAAAAAGATGTACTTCAAATGACTAGGTAGGCTCTTCAATTCCAACGTTGGTGGGTTGACTAATGAAGGCAGCAACTTGTCCACCCTTTTGGACATTTCCATAGACATGATCTCCTGGAGAAAAGGTTTGGTGGTCTTTATGCATAATGCATCTCCATTGGTTCACTAGCTAACGTTGTTTTCTCCCTTCCTTGCCAATGTGATGCATTTTTTTCTTCAAGGATTATTCCAAGCCCATCTTTGTCTTCCAAAATCCAATTTTCTTGCACCTATGTATCAATAAAATCCACAGAAATAATATATTGTTCATCATCCAAAATTTTCATAGTCTTATATATATTGAACTTAATTAATTCACCATCAAATTCCATAGTTAAAGATCCATTATGAACATCTATTTTGTTATAGTTGTTTTCAAAAATGGTCTTTCGAATAAAATTGGAGTGGAAGAAGATGCATCATCAGTGCCCATCTGCAAGATATAAAAGTCAGCCAAAAAAAGCATATTCCTTACCTGAATCAAGATATCTTCAAACACACCCTCTGGATAAGCATTTGAATGATCCGCTAATTGAATCACTGCATTAGTTTCTTTGAGAGGTCCAACATTTAAAGATTTATACACATCATATGGCATGACATTTATGGACACAACTAAATCCAACATAGCTCTTTTAATCCGTAAATCACCAATTTGGCATGGGATAATAAACATACCTGGATCTTGACATTTCAGTGGAAGCTTTTTCTTTTGCAAAATCACTGAAACGTTCTCTCCTAATTGCACTTTCTCATTAAATTTTAATTTCCTCTTCGAAGTACAAAGCTCCTTAAGGAATTTAACATACCGTGGAATCTGTTTTATTGCATCAAGGAGAGGATTGTTTACCTGAACTTTTCAGAAAGTCCCCTTAATTTCCTTCTGTTGCTTTTCCTTATTCTCTTTGGCAAATCGACTCGGAAAAGGAGGCGAAATTACCATGTTTTTTATCTTGTTTTGCATCAATTCTAGCTATAAAGATGCCTTTTACGTGATTTCTTCTTTTACCTCCCTTCAAGAATTTTTTGGAAGCAGTTCCTGCAATTCCTTACCACTCTACAACGTAATAGCCTTCACACTTTGTCTAGGATTGATCTCCGGTTGTGCTAGAAAATTTTCAGAACTTCATGCTTCTAATCGATTTATGGCAGTTGCCATTAGACTTATCTGGTTTTCGATATTCCTTTGTTGATTTTTCATATTTTGAATACTTGCTTCAGTATTCCGCTGAAACGTCAAAGAGTTAGTGGCCAAAGATTAAACTATATCTTCCAAAGAAGACTTAACTTCGGAATGGGATGTTATATTTTGATTTTGCGGAGGCACGTAAGGTTGTCTATACTGCTAGAAATTCGTGGTCACTTGCTGCCTATGAAAATTCCCATATTGCAAATTTGGGTGATCGTGCCACCCCGAATTGAAGGTGTTGGAAAATGATTCGTACTTCCTTTGACTTAGCCCAGCAAATCCTCCCACAGCATTCACCTTCTCTGCGTTTTCCTCCTGCAAAATCTGACATAAATTAGTAGAATGTCCTAACATTAAACATATGTCACATACTTTTGCTTCTTCCTTTTTCGTAACCGTCAATTGTCGCATCAAAGAAGTAAGGTCATCCAATCTTTTCTCCAATGTGGTCACATTCACTTCATTCATGCCTTTTTATCCATGCCCAGTGCGTATTCTGAATTGTTGAGTGATGGAGGCCATGTTCTCAATCAATTGTCTTGCGGCCGCCGACGTTTTATCAACCAAAGCACCACCGCTTGCAACGTCGATCATACTCCTATCCGAAAGCAAAAGTCCTTCAGAGAAATATTGAATCAATAGCTGGTTGGTTATTTGGTGGTATGGACAGCTAGCGTAGAGTTTCTTGAATCTTTCCTAATACTCGTAGAGTGTTTCTCCCGTATGTTCCCGAATTCTGCAAATTTCTTTCCAAATATTGGCTGCTCTCGATGCTAGAAAATATTTCTCAAAGAAAAGCCTCTTCACTTCAGCCCGCGTTTGCACGTTTTCTCCGGTTGAATAGTACAACCAATCTTGAGCATCGTCTTTTAGGAAAAATGGGAAAGCTCTTAGCTTAATCTGCTATTCCGTCACATTTGTCGTTTTCATTCCCATGCAAACCATGTTGAATTCCTTCAAGTGTTTGTACAGATCTTCTCTCGGTAAACCCCTAAAAATAGGTAATAAATGAATCAGCCTAGATTTTAATTCAAAAGTATTGTCATCACCTAAATTCGGGAAGTTGATGCAGTGGGGTTGTTACGCGCCCGTGGGCGCGACTAGTTCATGAAGAGTGCACTTTGCTGCCATTCTTTCCATTTTCTGCATTTCTTTCTAATTTTTTGTTTGTTTTCGTAGTCTTTTGGCTATCTTCTCTATCTCGGGATTGTACTACAAATTCTCTAATTGATTCGAACGTGTAATGTACATAAACTGTCAAAAACTCTCCAGCAACGACACCAAAATTTGGTACCACTGTCGCCTATAACCAATTCAAAAAGAAACCAACTTTTGTTAATACAAATTAATGTAGTAGTGGTAAGTGGATATCGTTCCCACGAGAAATCTTAACGGTAAAGGAGTTACAAATTCAAACGAAAATAAAGTAACAAAATGGGGGGTTTTAATTCATGACAATTTAAGGAAAAAGATAAGAAAAAACGCAAACCAAAATAAATAATTGGGTCTGAAAAATTAATGGGAACACCTTGGTTTTCGAGTCACCGATATTATGACGCTAAAATGGATCCTCGATATAAAATTTCAATCATTAATAAACATTCATTGGGGGATGTTTTCTTTTAAGTCTAAATGACTAGAAACATGTATCCTAGCAATCTTATTAAACAACAACCTAGATACGATCATAGATTCAATTTAATAATATCTTTAAGAATCAAGAAACCAATCAGCAAGATAATACATGTATGACATGCAATCAATCAAGATGAATATCTCCGTAGAATTTTTAGCCCTAACGTAAAGAAGGTAATCCTAATTGCTACTTGCGATTAACGAAACTGAACGACATATTTCATTAATTTAGCTATTGAACGAATCAATCTCTAGTTGCGCCCCTATAAATCAATCAATTCAATTAGAAAAAATAATGCAGAAGATATTCAATATTAATCAATGAACAAACTTTATTGAAACATCTCACACATAATAAGTGATAACAAGGTTTCCCTCAACCAAGAAAATAAGTTTAGCTATTCATAACGAAAGTAGAAATCAAAGAAATAACAGCACAACGAGTCTCCATCCCTGGTCTTTCTTTAAAAATAAGAAAATACTAGAAGAAAAAGTGCAGAAACATAAAGAAACTAAAGGGGAAAAACTGCAGAAATTGTTCAACTATTCTAAAACCAAGATTGACGTGAATAGTCACGTTTTTGGTCTTTTAATGCCTCCCAATCCCTTCCTTTTCCATCCTCTCTTGTAGATCACGTCTCCCACATGTTCAGATTGTGAATCTCCACCAATCTAATCTTAAAAGATTATGAAAATATCCAAAGAATCAGATATAAATTTGAAATCAAATTTGCGGATTTTTCTTTTTTATCTTTGCACGTGCCCACGCTTGGTCTCTGAAATTGTTGCCAAACTTGGAATTTCGGATTTTCTTCATTTCCTTTACATCTTTTTGATTCAATTTCATCTCTAAGGTGCTGAAATTATTTGAGAACAATTATAAGACAATTTCATTAATTTTGAATAATAATTTCAACACATTAAAGAGAATTAAATACAAAATAAGCACAACTTGATAACTTAATAATCATACATATTCAGTATATATGAATGTGCATAAATGATTTCATGATCATGCACAATAGTGATACGTGATTGTATTAAATGTTAGAGGACTGCATAGAGCGACCATTTTTAGTTATTGCTGGGACTTCGAGGCAATAAGCAAAAAGAGAGGTTTTGTAAGGAATTTAGATGGTCAATTTTGCAAGTAATTTAGTAAGTATTTTTTGATAGTTTTTTTTTACTGTTTTGTTTGCAATTGATTTGGATCATTGAATGATTTGCAAAGTTGTAAGAATGTGATATGCTTGAATACATGGTATGAAAACATTGATTGGTATGTGAATTGCATTTCAGATATTTCTATTTTTGAATCTGTTAGGTCGTAGTTGTGGGTAAATAGGCATGCCTAAAATGGTTTGTAGCTACTCTTGTGACACTTCGGTGTCGAGACTTTTGTCTCTCCTGTGACACTTCGATGTCGAGACTTTGATCTCTCTTATATAAGGACCGTTACTCGCTTCTATAAATGGATTAACAGTCATTTGATTTTGTATTCTAATATATATTTGATTTTTACATAAACAAAATTGTGTTCTGATTTTGAAGGGTTTATACCCTCTTGTGATATTCAGTTCTGTTAATTATATAATATGTTCTTAAATGCATTATGTCTGATTTATTGTTAAAGCAATCTTTTAATGTATGTTTATGTTGTTACATGATTCAGTATGATTAGTTGTCACTTCATGCATAGATTAGTTCTTACTCACTAAGTTATATGCTTAGTATGGTGGATTTGCCCCGTGTAGGTTCAGAACGAGGATTATAAAAATTGGGACAAGTCAACAGTAATGACCAATGGAGTCTGAGTTTTGTTTTGATAAAAATATTTTTTTGATTTTATTTTGACTTGTTTATAAAGTGTATAACTTTGAATTGTTGTAAGTCTGTAATAACTATTTTCAGGCCGGTTTCAGTTTGGAACAATTTGTATTAAGTTTAGTGTAATATGATGTATGTTTGTTCTGAATTGCTTCCAATGGAAGATTTTGAATGATATGCTTCCACTTCGGTGTACTTTGTTCGACTCTGTTATGTTATGTTTAGTTCTATCTGTGTGTTTTGTTTGTTGTGTTCTGTTATGTTCTGTGTGAATGGCACATCCGCATTCTATCCTCCCCAAGGGGTGTTCGGGCGCCACAGTGGGGGAAACTAATATGTGCTTAATTGATTATGAATTTATTCCATAACACTTAGTGATTATTGCTATGAAAATGCTTAAGATACTCACTTAGACTCATATGTGATTTTAGGCACAATTCAGAAGCAAAGAACTTAAAGTGAATCGAAAGCACAATATTTGAGTCATTTTCTGAATATTAATATTCACTTGTCTTCATGGAGTAAGAAGAAGAAAATTAGAGCAAGAAGAAAACAAATTCAATCCAAAAGAAGACAACTAAAAAGCTGCCAAACAACTTGGAAGCAGCAAAGTAGATGTAGAAGACTAGCACCAATACAAAAGCACAACATGAAGCAATATGGCAACACAATATGAAGGAAGTGCTAGCGCATATTAGAAACAAGGAGCAAAATGACAGCAAAAGAAGCGTTACACACTAGCAACAACCAACAACCCAAAGCGAGAACATTGTAGCAGATGGGAGTATAAGAAGCAATCCAAAATGCAACGCAGTAGGACAAGAAAAGAAGAGCAGCAAATGACATAACAATATTGGTAGGAAGCAACAGCACATCAAAATGCAATAAAAAAGTAAGGGGCAACTAGGAGATGAAACGTTGTCGTTGGGAGTATGAGACTAAAACACACAGTAGCAAAGATAATAGGCAAACGTAAGAAGAGGGTTTTAAAGGTAGGTTTGAAATAAGAACGTAGGGAGTCTTGGTTTTGGGAGGCACTGTTGAGAACAAAAGTGGGTTGTGTTTGGAAAATAAAATTACAGAGATGGTACCAAGGGGACTTTGGCTGGGACATTCTTTATGAGCTAAACCATTATTTTTAGGAGCAAGCTCTCAACCTTGAGAGACCTATATAGGGGTAGCTCCTGACGCCGGTTCGGGGCGACGACGACCCAGTTAAGTGTATTTTTCCTTATATTTATTGTTTCTTTTTCTCTTTAGAAATTACTTATGTTATCCTATGTTTAATGTTTAGGTGTTGTGTAAGAATGATTGAATGCTCCAATTTATTATTTTTATGTAAGAAATCATTGCTAGGATCAAATACAATATGTAATCGTTGTTTTTTCGATTCATTTGTAGCGACTAATGGTTGGTAATTATTAGGGATAACATAACCTAAGTTAAATAATCCGAGCTTGTGTAGTTATTGCTTAGTTTGGTCTATTTTTCTCACTTGTAAGGCGATTGTCTGATCAAACTTAGCGTGCGTCTCCTAAGATATTTGATAGTTAAGGTTAATTAACGAACTCTTCTTAATTAACTAGGACCTAAGGAAAAACTAGCATTAACAGAGCTTATTGTTAATCTATGGCCAATAGTTCAAGGAGAGAGAAAAGAATAACAAATCAATGAAATATGTCTAATTAGGGTTTAGGCTAAGATTGAATTAAAGAACCGGGTCCTTACTGAATTCCCCACTTTTATCATTTTTAATGTTTTCTTTTATTTCTTTACATTAGGTTAGTTTTACTTTATTTTGTTATTAAACCAAAACCCCCCCAAAACCTAAACACCAATTAATTTCATTTCAACAACTTTGCATACACTCTCTGTGGGATCAGCCTAGACTCACCACTGCTACAGCAGTAGGTTCAATTTATTTTAAGTAGGTTGATGTCGTATTACCAACATACCCAGATGTATTAGCATCCTCTTAGTCATGTTTCTCAAGAAGAACATGTCCAGATTCCCGATGATTGCACAATTATCACCCTAACTACCCAAGTATGACTCAAAAGCTCTTGCATTTATCTTATCATAGGATGTAGTAGTGTGGAAACCTTTAATATACTGGATCGTATTCTTCCTCCATTCTAATCATACGCTAGAAGTGTTATGGAGATAATCCATACAAAAAATATGTTCGTAGTGTGATGTACCCATGAACTACTAGTCGTAAAGACGCATTATGATGGATAATTTCAAAGAGCTCATCAAGACCATCTCCCTCATCTTTTAGATCTGGATCGTATTTGGTCGATCCCATCTTATGTGACTCCTATATTCATTAGGTGATATCTCTTGTTAAAACATATTTTATATATATTTCTAACTTTGCCACTAAATTCTTATAATCACTAATTAAAAGGGCCTTGAATCACTCTATAAGCCTTACAATAAACATAACTATAGTTTACCCTTAAACAATATAAGGTAACTATTACATTTTCATCGTGTACTATATATTTTAATAAGTGGTTTCATTTCAAGTCATCTCATTATACATAAAAATGCATGTAATTATCATACATATAAAATATGTAATCAAATATGCATCAATTATATAAAACATATATTAGTACTAAGCAATTTCTGATACCAATTTGATCTAACTATCTTCATGAAACATCCATCCTTGTTTGGTTTTAGTTATTAATCTTCGTAATCTAAAATAACATTTCTAGATCTTTCGATAATTACATTAGATTAAATCTAATGAGTCCTAACTGGATTAAATTCCTATTCCAAATATAAATTTAATTTGATTTGAAAATTTTTAATAAATTATGTTTCTTATTATAATTTTAGAAAATCTCCTTTTTAAAAATTTTATAAGTAATTCATTATAATCCACTTAGGAAATTATTTCTAATATAATTAGGAATTACTTTTCTTTAATTAGAAAACTATTTTATAATATTAAAGAAAGCTACTTCCAAAATTAAATATAACACATTTAATTTAGTTAAGAAAGTCATTTACAATATTTATATAGAGATTAATTTCTTAATTAATTAGAAAGGCATTAATCTTCAATAAATTAGAAAATTGCTTACAAAAATATTAACTAATACTCATTTTTCTTAATTAATAAATGGAAATATCTTTCCAAATTTAATCAAGAAAAATACCCTTTTTTTAATAAACCAAGAAACTTATTTATCTATTTCAAAAAAAAAGAAACTTATTTATCACAAATAGAGACACAAATTCTAGATAAATTAAGTCAACATGTTAGCTCTTTTTTTATAACTTTTCATGAAGTGATTTTTTATATGTTTTGTAAATTGTTTGTTTTATTTTCATTACGCTTAACTTAAAAGGTACATGAAACTTTTGATCGGACCAAAGGACGTCACTAGGACCTCAATGGAAATGATTTATTCATCATAAAGCCTCAGTGAACGATTGAGCTGAGACGCTAGGAGATTCGCCCCATTGACTTTATTTCTCCTTTTAATGTCGACGAGTTTGTCGGATGCACACCATGGGAAACTTATGAAATGATCACGGTCCATACCCTCATTGTAGCGACCCCAGAAACTAGGATGATATGTGACATGATAACATGCTGATGCTTTTGCAAATAATTCGGACTCTAAACCGCTTCCATTTTCACTGAACCAGCGTTTTGCCTGCTTCCTCAGCGATCTTACAGCAACCATTATAGACTCCAAATCCCTTTTCCGATCAAAAGATTTCGACATCTTCAAGATGCATCCACTGAGTATTTCAGCTTCAGTTTTGATCCCGTAATAATCCATCAGGTTCCCCAACTGTTTGTCATATTCAGTTTTGTAATCGAAGGCCTCATTGACATACTTCCGAAAACCATATACTTCCATATCAGAGTCATAGAAACGCCTTGCTGCTTCTTTAGTGAAGGATATTACGGGACTTGTTTGTGGTGCTATGTCCTTTACAGCACGAAAAAGCTTCCCAATCACATTGCCTGATATATAGGTCGGCTTATCAGGCTTTTCCATGAAATCTGGATATTCTTTGACACGAAGGTTTGGTGGAATCTTCGCGGGCACACCAGTTTTTGGGAAGTCTACAGCTATGGAAGATAGCTTTGCAAGATCCACACATGGTTTACTCAGTGCCTTGGAGCTCTCCTTATCTGCATGGACCGTGTGTGCATTACAAATGATCCCTAA
>JANVCL010000007.1:4254699-4272609 GCA_026546855.1 Erythroxylum incrassatum
ATGTTTGAGAATGTAAAAGCAAGCATGAGCTTTTCCTTTAAGAGTTAGAAATGAATGGATGTTTAGGTAGGTTGAAATGTTTAGAATGCCTAAGTTTGTGTTGTTGCCATTGTGAGTTGATATGGAGATAAATTGCATTGGTTTGGTGGTTGGATGTTGTGAGAAATTGGAAGATAGAAGTGATTTTTTGTAGGTGGAAGTTTGGTTGGATTGAAGATTTGGCTAGAGCATTTTTAGGGGAGGTGCTGTCCATTTTTTTTAAATGGGCAGCCACCTTGTTTTGGCTTTTAGAGCATGTTAGAGATTAAATTTGAGAAGAAGGTATTTCTTAAGGTTTGTAGAGTTTGTCAAGATCTTTAAAACGGCATAAAATGGGTTAATTTCCGACTTAGGATGAAAAAGTTATGGGCGTTTGAAAATTTCAGATTACTATTCATTTGGTCAATTTCACTATTCATATGGTAATTAGCTAAACAACAACCTTAAACAAGTTTCTACTTCTTTGAATGATTAATATGCCTTTTGATTCCTTCATGAATCCTTCATGAATGTTGTAAAGAAACTGTTATCTTTCCGACGTAGTAACATAGGTCAATTTCGATTTCTTTTGTTTCAAAAGATGTACATTTTCAACTTTTGCATAATGTAGGAAAAGTTAATCTTGGACTAAAACTTTAAAGCCACTTATGGATGTCTTTGTTTTTAACCTCCTTTTTAGAACGGTATAGCGGTTCTAATTAGTTTTCGATAGACGCTGAATCTTCAAAATTCGGATTTCAGGGTGAAAGATTATCAAAATGCAAAGTTGGTTTTAAATAACCAATATAACACCCTTTTTCTTATTTTCTTTGATTCTTCTCCATTTGACCTCCGATTTGCATGAAATTCGAAGCGTTGGTTAACTAGTCAAATTTTCTATCCCTTTTTGATAAAATGAGAGTGTCGGGTTTTAGTTGGATTTTATGGCCGACGTGTGTCGGTTTTATGCGAACTTTCGTTTTTGCGATCTATCAAGATCCGATTGAAACGTTTTCTGTTTTCATTTGACCGAGAGGTATGGAATTTCGTATTAGCTTAGGCATAGGAGTAATTATGGGCCCTAAGCAGATCAATTTTATTGGAAGATAATTAGGGTCAATTTATCAAGGTTTATTCGGATGAAGTGAACTTAAGTTCGATTTGAGGTTTCTTTTGTGGTGAGGAATCGCTCCCTCGTGGGATGCGCGTCCAGATGTCACGCAGGACGTCGGACACGTGTCGCGCCAGGGAGGGGTTCCAACAAGTACTACCCCCGCCCCGCCAAGTACACATGATCGGCTAGAACAAACCGCCTTCCGGATGAGTCAAACTCAGTACTGATGGTGCATGCAACCATGCTACGTCCTTAGCCACGACAGGACGCCTTATTCGAGACACTAAAGGCCACTAGCTCGGAGGCTTCTTTCAACACATTGGCTGGTGGTCATTGCTCAATGCCGAACTCTAGGGAGTCTACACTGGCCTCACATTGACTTGGAATCTGGGATACCGCCGAGTGAAACTAGAAATGAACTCGACAGCGGTGAACAGTCTTCTTTCATCAGCAGCCGACCGAGCTCATACCCACAACTCCATCATCCTAGGCTTCGACGAGCTGTTCCACCGGAACTGGACTGTTGTTCATCATCATATTTATCGAGAAAGGAGCAGATGCACTAACTAGATGGCGCATTACGCGGAACATGTAGATGTAGGGGTCACCCAGTTTGACACTCCACCCATCAAGTGCCACTTTTTCCTCATCGAGGGTAGATCGGGGATCTGTTTCTCTCAGCTCCTTTTGTAATTTTTGGTTTTAGTTTCCCTTTACAAAAAAAAAGACCCACTGATAAGGATTGTCGTTTCCATATTCATCGAATATTCAATATACATTGGTAGAAGTGTCAAGTGTTTTGATTTTCCGTGCCCTTTAGTGGAAATTATGATACCTTAGTTAATTTGGTATTTTTTTTCAACCACATTTTCTTGATTTCGATTATGTCCCTCATCTTGTTTTAGTTTTAAAATCATGGAACAATATGGTTTTTATTCGATTATACTTTTCTTCTACTAGTAAGTTCCAACTAATATGACAAGTTGTAAACTTTGGCCGATATGTTGAAACTCGAAGGTAACAATATGTGCAATGACAAGGAGGCATTGTTCTGGGTAGCAATCTATTTCTTTATCGACCTATAAACCACATAGGAGGGGGAACTTCATTGGTAAACACTTAGGGGTAAATTCCCTCTCATTGCAAACCAGGTTATGCAGCACCTTGTGAGTCCTGCGCACCATACTGAAGTGCACCAGACGCTGTTTGCCATGGGTCTAATGAAAATGGATAGAACTGATGGATTTCTCATAGTTTTCTACCAAAGTCAATGGAAACTTATCGGCAATCGTTGGTTACAATGGTACAGGAAGCCTTCTCTAAGGGTGAAATTTTAGAAACACTGAACTCAACACTTTTGCTCCTTATTCCCAAAGTTGAAAGTTCTGTCCGTTTGCACCATGTTCTGTTCAATTAGCTTGTTCAATGTGTTGTATAAGCTAATCACGAAAGTGATTATAAACTGGTTAAAATGATTGTTCCCTACCTTGGTGAATCTATCACAAACAAGCTTTGTATCGGGACGTCAGATCATAGATAACATCATAATTGCTTAAAAGATCCTTCATTCTATGAGATGTCAAAGGGATGTAAATATATGACAATTAAATATAGACCTCTCTCTCCGTATCTCTTCGTTATATGCATGGAATGCCTCTCCCAGGCCATAGAGGCCAAATTCAGTGCTAAGAAATGATGTCTTTTTAAAACCAGTAGGAGAGGGCCTGCCGTATCTCACTTATTCTTTGGCAATGACCTCATCCTATTTGCTAAGGTCCCAAGTGATCAAATGGACACCATAAAAAATGTGTTATAGGAGTTCTGCGACAACTTAGGTCAGATGGTGAGTCAGGCCAAGACTACCCTCTTCTGCTCCAATAATGTATTTGTGAGGGAAGCCTAATATCTTAGTAATCGATTGGGGTTCAAGCATGCAACATATTTGGGAAGATATCTGGGAGTCCCACTTCTACATAAGCTAGTCACCACAAACACCTACCAATTACCGGTCGATCGGGTTCATCAGAGGTTCACCAGTTGGTCCGCAGACACTATATCCTTGGTTGGCTGTACTACTCTTACTCAATCAGTTCTTCTTGCCATTCCTTACTACACCATGCAAACTACATCCATTCCTCACGGAATCCTTAATCAAATTGAGCATAGTTGTCCCCAGTTTCTGTAGGGAGCTCAAGGGGAAGAGCGAAAGCTAAATTTGGTTAAATGGACAGATGTTTGTTAACCCAAAAATCATGGGGGTCTAGGCCTGCGTCAACTGAAGGCAAATAACGATGCTTTTCTCATGAAGTTAGCCTGGCAGGTCTTTTTTAATCCTCAATCTCTTTAGGTTTAGGTTTTACGAGGCAAATATCTTCACGGCGTGACAACCATACCTCAGACAATATGTACAGGAAGTTGCTCATTTCTTTGGAAAGCACTTTGTTGGGTATGGCCAGTTATGTCCACAGGTATTTGGTGGCCTTTAAGGAATGGTACTACCGAATGATTTTGAGAAGATTTTTGGTTAGGAACTACTAAACTATTTTATTTAGCGGTGTCTCTTGTTTCTCAAGGCAAGCAAAATGCTTGAGTTAAAGATTATGTCATGATGGGCGGTCAATGGAACTGGGATATTCTCCAGGCCCGATTCCCAGCACTGTTGGCCTACGCCTTACAATCATGAGCCCTCTTACGAATACAACAGAATGTCATTGAATATATAATGGTTGGGCAGCTTCAGGATGCTTTTGTGTTAAATTTGCCTATGAGAAATTGTGCAATCGCTCCTGGAACCCATAAGATATTCATTGGAAACTTGCGTGGAACTTCAAGGAGCCCCAACACATTCACACGTTTCTTTGGCTAGTTGTGTAGGGCAAACTTTTGACTAACGTGGAACACTGTCGCAGACAGCTCAATACTGATAATAAATATGGAAGGTGCTTAATTGTTGATAAGTCCTGCATCCACGTACTGTGTGACTGCCCAACCGCTACCATAGTTTGGAGAAGGCTGCTTCCCATCATTTCTAGAGTAGTTTTTTTACAGAATCCAACCCCTGGTTGATTGATAATTTATCCCAGGACATTTATATTGGACCCCGTTTTCGTAGCACAACTATTTGGAGTCATAAAGCATGAGCAGGCTTCCTTTTAGGGTCATTTCAATGAACCCTCACTTTCTTTGAATCAATCTTTTTGGAATCAACCCTAAAGGCCATAAATTTTTGTAGAAAGATAGAAAAATGTGTTACGAATCCATTTCTTCAAGAATCACTTCATTTGGAGGTCGGATGATGAAGTTATGGTCAAAAGAATCAACATA
Source organism: Erythroxylum incrassatum (assembly GCA_026546855.1). Lineage (NCBI taxonomy): Eukaryota > Viridiplantae > Streptophyta > Magnoliopsida > Malpighiales > Erythroxylaceae > Erythroxylum > Erythroxylum incrassatum. The sequence goes on from JANVCL010000007.1 coordinate 4,259,156, forward strand.
TTTATGTCCTCAATCGTATTGTACCTTTCTTGGCACAATTTCTATAACTTTTATTAGAGATGTCTAATTGAGGTCATTTTTGCATGGCTTGAAAGAGGACTTCTAGATCTACAACTTTCATAAAGAACTTGAAGTGAGATTTTACCTCTAAAAGGCCAAAATCGCAATTTACTGTAGCTATCCCGTAAATGTCCGTTTAACAGACATAGACGGGCCTAGGGTGCTTTCTAGACCCGAGAAGGTTCATTTAACGAGCCTGCTAAGGGCCTTTTTAGGCCCGAGCAGGTCTGTTTAATGGACCTAATTTCCATCTAATGGACATAGGGGATTCCTAAACCCCTCCAAAGCTTCTCCAATGCTTCCAACATCTATTCTAACAGTATGTTCACTCATAATCTTCCCAAATTCAACCCTTCTAGTGCAAAACCACTTCATATCCACTTAACTACTAAATACATCTCATCAACTCTTGAATCTCAACTCAAAAGATTCAACGTATACAATCTTCCAACTCTACCATGTTGTTCTAATACTAGCAACAATTGGCAATCTCAACAAAGAAGAATATGCACATCCATCATACTCAACCTTTAAAATAACATAATCATACAAAAAGGAACTTCTCAAATTCTCATTCTCATTTCTAAACAAAGTCAATGTTTGAACAAGCTTGACTTACATATCAATATATATATCAAACTTAATATAAAATACAAAAGGATGCTCATGTTTGATATGCCTATAAAGCCATCCAAATTTGTCATTAACTTAGTACAAAAGATTCCTAGCTATCTTGGAGTTTCCAAATGCCTTGCAAGGATCTCTAATCCTCTTGTTCTACACCTGAGGAGGGAAAATGGTGGGTTGAGCTACACAGCTCAGTGGCTAATATATTTATAGCCATTGGCAACGAGCCACACAATCAAACATATATGAATATCCATATAGGCACACATGTCTTGTCCTAATCCAGCAATAAAATTTCAACATTTACAATTCCAATTCACATTTCATAATTCAATACATCATCACATAGAACATATTGGATGTAATTTAACATCAAAGCATAACAATCAATTTGCATCATAACTTAACATATCAAAATACAAATGCACAAATAATTGGCTTGAGGGTTCTGTGGAACAAAGCAGAGAAACTGAAGTTTACTCCGTGAACGAAACGAGTCCACTTTTTAGATCTCGTATGCCACAAGCGGAAAGCCGGAAGAAAGCTTTATGATGGTGTGTACCTGACTACAAAACGGTTCCACTCTTGCCCAAACACAATCAGCTCTCATGCTCAATTCAATCAATCACAAATTCATATTCTCATGCTTTTCTTTATACAAAATTCCATGACACAATTCAATGGCATAACATAATCATACTCACAATTTAACCATATCAAAATGTCATATATCTTTCAATGCATAACATAAAAACACATCTTAATGCATTTTCCACATCATAGCAATTCACAATTTAGAAATTTTAAGCATAAACACAGACACATAGGCACATTTCCCATTTACACAATAACCATAAATATTTTACCTACCTTATAACTCTTGAAAATCCAAACTCAATTTGGCCCTTCCCCTTACTCTTGGGTAGGATTTTCTAAAACAAACCAATTTTCTATTAAATTCCAATTCAATAAAACCCCCCAAAACTTCAAAATCACAACAAATGAAATGATTGCTAAATTAGGTTTAGCATTAACTTACCCATGGTCTATCTAGGTTAGAAAAGCCAAAACCTAGTTTAGAATCCCTAAAAATCAAATGGGTCTCTTAATCATCTTCTTCCTCCAATCATTCCCAACACACAAAAACCCATTTTTCTACTTCCTATTTCAAACCAAACAAGAAGAAAATAGCATGGAGCTTACCTTAACAAGATGATTCCTCTTCTTTTCTTCTTCTTTCTTCCCTTTCTCTCTTCTGCCGTGATTTTTCTCTTTTCTTCTCTCTTTTCACGTTTTTTTCTTCTCTCTTCTCTTAGCTTCCGCGACACTATCTCTTCCCTCTTCTAATTTCAAGACCATTTTTATTCTCTTTCTTCCAATTATAACCCTCACTTAGTTAGGCTTTCCAATTTTGTCCTTCATCTTAATGTAATGCCCATTTAACAACATAGCCCATTAATACTATACTATAATCCAATTTAGTTCTAATCTTTCTATTTAATAACCCCAATTTCTACTCACACTTGCTAAATAAATGACTAAATTCTAAAATTAAATAATTAAACAAATAATAAGTAATTTAGGAAAATTTTCAAGTGCCAACAAAACCAGCTCTCCTAAACATGCTTCAACAGAATGTGCAATTTTATGGACTAGTGAACAAAAACCCCAACGTACATATAGTGAACTTCTTAGAAATTTGTGATACCTTTAGGTACCATAAGATGTAGAAAGATGCGGTTAGAATTAGACTCTTTCCTTTTACCATTAGAGATAGAGCAAATGCTTTGTATCACTCCCTTAACCTAGTCAATGTTACCACTTAGGATTAGTAAGTCTATGTCTTTTTAGATAAATATTTTCCCCTTACTAAGACCACTAAGATCATCAAGGAAATTACCAACTTCCAATAAGGTGACGGGTAATCGATTTACAAAGTGTGGGAATGATATAATGATTTGCAATAGAAATGCCCACATCACAACTTATCTAAAGAATTTTTTGTTGCAAACATTCTATAATAAAGTTACCCTACATAGGAGAGGCATGATCAATGCAGCTTTAGGGGGATCTTTGATAAGGAAGACAGTAGATGAAGCAAAAGAATTAACAGAAGAGATGTTGAGTAATAGTTGTTTATGGATGAGTGAGTGGAGCAGATAGACTACTACATTCCGTGAACAAAATGGAATTGTAATTGTTGATCGAATGACAGAAATGCAAGCAAAGATTGATAACTCAACAGCTCAAAAACATGAAAGCTTCATCCTTAGCTTTGGCGAAGGTTGTACAACTTAAGTGTGAACTCTGTGAACAATTAAACTATGACATAGTAGACTGTTTCTTGATGAAAGAAGGTGATCCAGAGCAAGAGAACTACATGGGAGCTCAGTATGGACGAGAAGGGGTGGAAATCCTTACTCCAACACCTACAATCATTGGTGGAAGAATCATCCCAACTTCTGTTAGTCGAGCAATGTGGAAGGATAGTTTATACCTCAAGGACAATTAAGCTTCCAACAAGATAAACCAAGCTCAATTGAATCTAAGTTAGATAAGATTTTATATAAGAGCAAAGGCATGGAGGATGCACATACGAGGCTTGAAAGCAAATTCAAGCAAGTTACCAAGAACCATGCCTCTTTAATACATAATTGGAGGTCCAAGTAGGTCAACTGGCTGAAGTGATATCTACTCAGAATGCGGGACCTTTCCAAGCAATACCAAGTCTAACCCAAAGGAAAGGATCATGGCCATCACTCATACCGATGAGAAGGAGCTTGAACATGCAAAGGAGAATGAAGATAAAGGGAAAAGATAAGTAATTGTGGAACTTCTTCCGAGTGAGCTCAAAATTGAGCCAATCAAGGAATCTCGATGCAAATTACCGTACCTTACTCTAGCGCAACAGAAATCATTGTGAAGTAGGGTGACGAGGGATTCTGAGGAGATCAAATCAAACAAGGTTGAGGATATAACGAAACATCTACAAATAAGGCTCACATTATCGAAATCAAAGAAGAAGAAGGTTAAGGAGCGCGAAGCGGAAGAAAACCCCAATATAACACAAAAGAAAGAGGATTTAGGGGATTTTTTACAATCCTTACAGTATAAATGGAGTCAAAATAGACAGGGCATTTGCGAATTTGTGAGCGAGTATTAAAATGATACCTTAAACCTTTAGTCAAAAGTTGGGGTTAGGAGAGTTAGTTCCTACAAAAATGTTAGTAAAGATGTCCAACAGAATAGTCCATCAACCAAAGGGGATCATTAAGGATGTGTAAGTACAAATTGATAATTTTACTTTTCCCACAAACTTCTATATATTGGATATTGGAGAAGATATGGAAACCCCTATGGTTCTTAGAAGACCATTCTTGGCCACTACACGCTCAATCATTGATGTTGATGGGGGTGAACTAACTCTGAGGATAGGAAAGCAGCAAATAACCTTCAAGATGTCAAAGAGAGACAATATTCCTTCTTTACCTCTAATTAATGTCAAGGAACCCAAACCCGCACCACGAGAGAAATGGAAAGATATTGAAGTTACTGTGAGTGCCTTCAAAAAGAAGCGATCACATAAAAGAAGGCGAAAGAAGGAAAGCCACAAGGAAGGTGGAATCAAGGACGTGGAAGTTTATGTGTAAATTGTTAGATTAATGACTGCACTGCCATTGCACCACTCATTTGAACCACTATGAGCAAAAGAAGAGCGTCGAGCTATCGACGTTAAAAGAAGTGCTACATGGGAGGCAACCTATGAAATTTTAAGTTCCTTAAATTGTCTTTAGAAAGTTTAAATTCCATAATTAGGATATTTCGTTTTCAAATAAAATCGAAAGGCAAAGGACGTCGACGTGAATTCTATGATCGATGAAGTAAGCAAAAAGAGGTGAAACAACTACAAGGAGTTAGGAAGTGATTTCATAAAGTGGAGAAGGACAAAAGAAGACGAGAAAAATTAAAATTGGTGAAAATTTACAAGCCACGATCGTCTCCTGCGGTAAGGTAAAAATGGCAGACATGTGCATTTCACTAAAAATTTTACCATTTTACCATCCAATCACCTGTAAATACATTTCTAACTTCACCTTTTCAACCACTTTCATTTTCACTTTGTCTCTCTAAAATTTATCTCTCAAAGCACTCTCACTTTTCTTTATAAAATTTCAAACCTCAAAATTTCTTTGAACTTTCACCGACTCAAAAGCCAATATATTGTGCATTAAGCAAATAGTAAAGCATGATTAATCAACGGGGCGCACACAAGTATTGGGATGAGGGAAGAGAAATAGAGTAGCTAAGTATGGAGCACCTTTCTCAATCTCCTCGGATGAGGAATGTACTCATTTCCATTCCCTTCTAGTAAACAAATTATGGTTCCAAAATACTTACACTTTGAAAATTTAAATAGATTAGAACTGTGAGACAAGGTCGAGAGCTTAGTTGAGAAAATGAAATAAGGTTAGTTCATTTAATTTCAATTTTCAGTCTACAAAGAACTGACCGTAGAATTTTTTACAACTCTTTAATATGAATCCAACAAACCTAGGAAACTATGGTTTATGCTGTAGAGACAATCTTATGGGATTGATTATGAACCATGTATGAAATTTGTGGGTTCCTCGAGGATTCCGTAATGGATCAACACGACAATTTTCATGTCAACGCTTATTGGACATAACTAACTAGGTTAGAGTGTTACAACGCTAAAAATGCACACAACAATATCATTAGGGAGTCACGAACACTTGTTGATGCACAAATTCATGTGCCAAACTGTTTTGACAAAACAGAAACCAACAAGTGTTCGATGAAGAAACCGTTTATGTTGTGGTACATGGATCATAGCATCCCAATTTACACAACCACCCACATCTTTAATGCAATAACTTAGGTATGGGTTACTTATTTTTGGCCATAGCTAACTATTATGGAGTTGAGTGCAATGGACTTACAGTCTGCCATCCGGTGTTTATGAACCACCATCATCTATGGCGGGTTGAAATCCTGAAGTCTTATAATATGGAACTTCAGGAAATTAGTGCCAAGACAAATGTCAAAAACAGGACTGGTCAAGCAAGCTCAAGCACCCAACAACAACAAGAAGAGGATTCGAGTAGTGAAGAGTCTGAAAAGGAAGAAAATGTAGAAAAACCAAGCTAGCAAAAGGTACTGGATGCAATCTCTGCAAACAACAAGGCAATCAGAGAAATTTAGAAGGATGAAGGAGATGACCCAAATGCAATGACGCTAAAGCTGGAATACACGTCGTATTCATCACTATTTTGAAGCTCAGGGTGTTTAATTGCCACCTCTAACCCCATCACCACCTCCATAACCGTAAACCTTATCCTAACCCAATTTCTTTTTTAAATTTTGTCTTTATTTTTCATTTTTATTCCTATTTTTATTTTTATTTTGTTGTCATTTTTGCTTAATTTAATTTATGTTTCTTTTCCTTTATGTGGTTATTTGTCCCTTTCTCACATTGAGGATAATGTGTTGTTCAAGTGTGGGGAGGGTTATGTGTTTTATTTAAATGTAAATTTTGCATATGATAGTTGTTAGGTTGCATTTTGTGAATCATGTGAATGTGTTAATGTCTTAGATTGATTGAAATTAATTTAATTTTGAACATGGTTTATAAGGTAATAGAGAATTATTAGCTTGCAAAATTGGTGAATTAAGGTTCTTTGATTAATTTGCAACCTAATTAGGATTTGTTATTAAGTGTAGCCCTCTAAATTGTTAAAAAATGTGTTGTATTTTTTAAAATAAATACCTATTCCTCTGGCCTTTAGGTTATTAATAGAGCTAGTAGCCAGTTGAGAATGTGATATGGCTGAGTAACTGGATCAACACGCATCACAAATGTGTGTCTTTGCATAAAAAGGCAAGAATGACGTTCCAATCAAGTAGCTAAAAAATGACTTAGTTGAGTAACCAGATCGATAATCATTACCAATGCTTGCCTTCGCGTAAAATGACTAAGTCCATGTTCATAAAAGGTTAATAAAAATATAAAGTGTTTTCAAATAAAACCTACCGAACTTCTAATAGTTTGACTTTGCATGAGAACATACTTAGGATTAGCTACAGAGTTAAACAACCAAAGAATTATTAATGAGTGTGCGCAATTGAAAAGGGTAAACAATTTAACACTTGAGTCTGGATTAATACATATATTTAGTCAAATCCCCATAACATGAATTATGCACGTTAATGATTTGAAATGACTTGAATGATTGTATTTCAAATTAAATTTATTTCATGAAGTTGAAGCCACTATCTCATTACTACATTGTGTGATGTGTGAATTTTTGAGTATTTTTTGTTTGTTTTCTTAAGAATAAGCAAACGCTTAAGTGTGGGGATGTTGATAAGTGTGAAATGCGTCATGTTTTAAGGTATAGTTTGATATGTTTTCGTCTTTTTATTCGATTGTTTAGTATGTGTTTTCAGTAGAATTCTGTTAGTTTGTGAATTATTTGTGTTTAAGTTTTTTTATGAGTTAGGACAAGCATTTGAGCTAAATTATTATGTCTTTGAGTTACCTTGATGTGTTTGTTAGTGTTTCAGGGTCAACAGCGAAGAATAAAGAAGTTTCGGAGAGATTTAGACTAAAACAACGACCCACGATCGTGACAGAAGCGAGGGAGATAGCCCCTAATCTTGTCCAAATTGCCACGATCATGACAGAAACATCAGACTTGGCCCACAATCGTGGCTTACCTACCACGATCATGACAGAAAGCTTATAAGTGGCCCATGATCGTGGCCTGCATTAAGCAGATGCGTAGACACACAGAAAAGTTAGCTTCTTGCATCAACCACCACTAACGAAACCCTAGAGAGAGTTCTTCAAGAGATCGAGAAAGAGACGAACGAAGAAAGATGTGGAGAAGAAGCCTTCGCAAAGTACTTCCCAAAATAGGAGGTTTCCCGTCGTTACTGTCTCTATCATCAAGTGGGATCTATTTTCTAGTGGATTTCCATTTTTATTTATGTATAGAATTGGAATAGCTATTGAGATAGGAATTACAAATTTTAAGGTTGTCTAAACTCACCTTCGAGTTGTTTTTATCTTTGATTCAATAAAATTTTGATTATTTATGTTATTTGGGATAATTGTGATTGATATATGCAATTTCATAAATTAGTAATAAACTGAGAGGGTGAACCGATAAAAAATGATTAAATTGGATTAACGAGAGTTAAGGAATTTAATAAGAATAAGAAATCAATCAAATTGGTAATTATGTGATGAGAGATCTCACATAGGTTTCTGGTAGTCTAGTGGAAAACTTCAGATCTAATTAGAGTTTAGATAAATTACGAATTGAGAAATTGTAAATTTTTATAATCTAATTAGGGTTTATAATTTAGGGCTTTTGGTTATAAATCGAGAGAAAGTAATCAACCCTAGGATAGTCTAGGACAATAATCCGACATTTCATAATTAATTAGGTTAATGTTCAAAATAGGTAAAAAATTTCCCTTTCTATCTATTGGTAGTTTCTTAGGTTAATTCTTGGTGTGTGTATTGCAATTTGTTGATTTGTGAATATTTCGTGGTTAATTCTTGAGTTGAATTGGTTGATTTAATTAACTAATTGGAATGCGTTATTGTTTTAGTATAGTTGAATCGAATTTTTTGCGATTAGTTTAGCCTTAGAATTTAGGATTAGATTAACCCTTCTCGTGGGATCAACACCTTAGATACTATGCGAACGACTCGTATGCTTATGGAATATTGAGGTTAAATATTAAAACTTACTTATATCAAAAAATCACGATCAGTTCTATTTACTCTTCATTTCCTTTGATTTAAATGTATAAAGTATAGATGGATAGTATGGGAATGGATTTCCGATTTTTGATAATGTTCTAACTCTCCTTTGGGATTTACTTTGAGCTAATGTTGATTTAGTTATTTTATGTTTATTGGTTTATGTGTTGTGATTGATTAATGTATTTGCATGTTTCAATAACAAACTAAGAGGGTGAGCTAGATAAAAATGATTAGATCAGATTAATGAGAGTTAGTTGATCTAATTGACCACTTAATTAATCTAGTCACTAATTTCATGAAGGGAGATCCCATGTGAGACCTGATTGTTTATTACAAAGTTTTAGAACTAATTAGAATTGTGGGTAATTTGTGAATTGAGAGATTGCAAGTTCCATAATTCGATTTGAGTTTACAATTTAAGGTTTAATGGTTATAACTCGAGAGAGAGTAATCAACCCTACAACAGTCTAGAACTAGCATCTTATAAACACATATATGGCTAGATTAACATTAATGATAGGTAAATCCCCTCTCTCATAACTTGATTAAATCTCTTGACGAGCTTTCATTATGACCTATGTGACTGATTGATGTAATTATTTTTTAATTTTCGCTTTACAATTCGTTAATCAATTTCTCCTATTTACTTTTCGTGTTCACTTGTGTAGTTTTTATTTCTTTTTATTGTTTTTCCTTAGTCTTAGATAACATAGAATTAGATTAGTCCCCCTCCTTGTAGGATTGAAATCTCTGATACTACAGCCGCAACCCGTGCGCTTGCGGTATTAGAGAGCTTATAAATTTTAAAGCACAAACAACACGATCACAAGGGGTGATCGGGAAGAAGAGAATGGTGAAGTGTTTAAGGGCAAAGGAGGACAATCAGATGAGGTGGAAGGTGAGATGTCAGTCATTATAAGAGACTAAGCTAATTTTAGTAATGTAGCAAGGGTGCAGAAGTTGGCTCAGAGTGTGTTGGTTAAGTAATGGTAAGAAAAGTGGATGGTAAAATGTTTTATGGGAGAGAAAGACGGCGATATCACTGGTGATGCAAGACTAGAAGTTAAGATGCAGATGGTGGTGGATAGGAGTAGTAGGCAAGAGAAGAGGAAGATAGTTGAAGATGGTGAAGGGTGAAGGATGAGGAGTTAAACCAAACTACTCCTATAAGAGGGAGGAGGCCCTCTCTCTACATTTGAAACTTTCTTTATACATTTGAAACTCTAAGGTTAAGGCTCAATTTGGTTATTCTTAAAAGTAAATTTTATGGGTATGGTAATTTTTAAAGAAATAGGCTAAAACAAGTTGGTAAAACTAAGTAGCCACAATATATTAACACTTCTAATTTTTCACAAATATGGTCTCAAAATGTATAATAAAAGCAAGTTCTAGAATTATCTTATTATAAAGTGATATCAGACATGCAAGAATAACAAGAGCTTTGAAAATGTGCTCTTGGGATCAAAAGCTATGAAAAATAGGTAAATATGTGTAAATAATATGTAAATTCATTCAACTTGAACATTTCAATGATTACAAAAAATATGGCTTAGAAAAATAATTTTATTCTAATCATCATCCTTTTGCACACCAATTCAAATCAATATTTAACAATAAAGTACAATATTAATGGACATATTTCAACCAATTTAAGATATTAGTTTATAAAATATTATAATCAAGATTATAATAAGTTTAAAGAAATCATGATAAGATTCGTTAAATCCATCCCCACGCTTAAATTTTGTACATGAAAAAGTAAGAGGGTTGTTTGGTACTTTCCTTATTATGATAATTTTTTGATTTGGATCCATTCAATGTGAAACTATCATCCTTATAAAATATGAAAGAAAAGGATTAAAAAAACAAAAAGACTAACATAATAGAAAGTAAAATCCTATATTAAGATGGAAGCTAAAACAAGATATTAACAAAATTGAAAAAAAATTAAACCTAACTCGTAGGTTACCTCCTATGTAACGCTTCTTTAATGTTGGTAGCTCGACGTATCCTATACATTTAATGTTATCCTAGATCAATAATCAATGGCTAGCTTTCACTTTTTTCCCCATTAAGAGTTTCGTGGCCTAAAAATAAGCCAAATATTGCAAAATAGTATCAAAGACATAATTTATCAAATTAAATTATTTATATAGAGATTAATTTCTTAATTAATTAGAAAGTCGTTCTTCAATAAATTAGAAAATTGCTTGCAAAAATATTAAATAATGCTCATTTTTCTTAACTAATAGATGGAAATATCTTTCCAAATTTAATTGAGAAAAATACCAAACCAAGAAACTTATTTTTCACAAATAAAGACACAAATTCTAGATAAATTAAGTCAACATGTTAGATCTTTTTTATAACTTTTCATGAAGTGATTTTTTATATGTTTTGTAAATTGTATGTTTTATTTTCCATTAGGCTTAACTTAAGAGGTACATGAAACCTTTGATTGGACCAAAGAACATCACTGAGTACTCTAAGCAACTCCATAGAGGAAGGAATGGTGGAAGGAAAGGGAGAAGGAGCCCTGTACTAAAATAGTAGAAGAGGAGAAAATGGAAGGGATATACAAGAGAAAAGATGGTCATGTGGCAAAGATGAAGATAGAATTAGAACAGACGATGTTGTTTAACTCAATACAATGTAATTTTTTTTTTTGGTTTTATAGCAGGGTATCTACCGGCGGATCCAGTGACTAATCCTCTCGCTGATTTGTAGGCATCTCATAGGGTGGGACAGCTGGCCCAAGAATTTAAGGCTGCCAATACAATGTAATTTTAAAGTTACAAATAGACAAAGACTAATTAAATATGAGAAGGAAATTATGTAATAGTTAAAAATATCAACATGAGAATTAGAATTAGAATTACAATAGAGCACAATTAACCAGTTGTACTTAACGATAGTGGTGTCGTTGGGCCCTAAAATGGATGAAATGACTGTTTCAGCAATACCATTAACCCTGCTGCTTTCATTTGTCTAAGGGCAGATCGCTGTTCAAGCACATAACAATCAGACACCAGCAAATCTGATGCCCATCATTATAGTACACGAGCAGAGGCAAAAACAGGCACACAAATGCACAGTGAAGATACCACAGATAGGACCTCAATGGAAATGATTTATTTATCATAAAGCCTTAGTGAATGATTGAGCTGAGACGCTAGGAGATTCGCCCCATTGACTTTATTTCTCCTTTTAATGTCGATGAGTTTGTCGTATGCACACCATGGGAAACTTATGAAATGATCACGGTTCATACCCTCATTGTAGCGACCCCAGAAACTAGGATGATATGTGACATGATACCATGCTGATGCTTTTGCAAATAATTCGGACTCTAAATCGCTTCCATTTTCACTGAACCATCGGTTTGCCTGCTTCCTTAGCGACCTTACAGCAAAAATTATTGAATCCAGATCCCTTTTTCGATCAAAAGATTTCGACATCTTCAAGATCCATCCACCGAGTATTTCAGCTTCAGTTTTGATCCCGTAATAATCCATCAGGTTCCCCAACTGTTTATCATATTCTGTTTTGTAATGGAAGGCTTCATCCACATACTTCTCAAAACCATCTACTTCCATATCATGGTCATAGGAACGCCTCGCCGCTTCTTTAGTGAAAGATATTACGGGACTTGATTCTGGTGCTGCGTCTTTTACAGCACGGAAAAGCCTCCCAATCACATTTTCTGATATATAGGTGAGCTTATCAGGCTTTTCCATGAAATCTGGATATTTTCTGACACGAAGGTTTTGTGGAATGTTCGCGGGCACACCAGTTTTTGGGAAGTCTACAGCTATGGAAGATAGCTTTGCAAGCTCCACACATGGTTTACTCAGTGCCTTGGAGCTCTCCTTATCTGCATGGACCGTGTGTGCATTACAAATGATCCCTAAGCTGTCATTGAGTATGTAATCCGTGAAATACTCCTGGACTTCCTGCAAAATATCGGCAAAATAGAAATCGATTCAAGTATAGTTCTGTGCTTATGACCTGGACTTATTAGACGCATACAAAGCATCGTAAGAATTCTCAGGAGCAATTCCAGCACTCTTAGTTATAATGTTATACCAATATTCATTTTTAGAACCTAAACCAGAATGTTAAGCTTTTCATTGCGAAAACCAACTCTTCTAATAGCTCGTCCTTTTTCTCCATGAAAACGGAAGTGGCAAATCCGGATGTTCAACCAGTACCAATATCAGATAATCAATCTCTATCTGCATCCTTTTGCAGTTTATAATTAAATAGCAATCAATCAGAGGATTTGTTTACCTTTTCCCTGTTTACAAAACATTGATTTTGGCAGGATGAAGAGCTATGTGTGTCTGGTATCCTAAATTGACGAATAGTCCAGTAACCCTGTGCTATCTATATGCTTGATTGGTAAGACCAATCAATTCTGTTATTTAAAAACTATCCCAATATGCAGTGATTCATGAAGACAAAAAAGTTATAAAGTTGAAAGATACAGTGATTACAAATAACAAATTGAAATGACAAAGCAAAGACTAAGTTCGTGAAGAGATGAGAAGTAATGCTCGAAGACACTAAGAGAAGGTAAAAATGAGGCCAAGGATATTCTAAATGTTAAAAGGCCGCTGAAAGTACCTTAACTGTGACATCATGATCTAAAACGATACTTGGAGGTGCAGTATAATCCATAGGTGGCTTCTGCATAGGAGGAATCAGTTTTCGGTCCCAACAGACAAAGTAAACATCCCCATCTAAATCACTTCCCGAACATTCATTTGGGTGAGGCCTGATTAATGATCGAAGTCTTCGTATCAACTTTGTAATTGTCCATCCATGATACAGAACAAATCTAAAATAATGATAATAATTGAAAACCAAGTATTGGAGTTATATTACGATGGATTACCTCTTCCCTTTCTGTGGAAATACAACGCAGTCCACCATGTGATGCAAAACTGTCACATCCACGGCCTTCAAG
>JANVCL010000007.1:4304274-4319196 GCA_026546855.1 Erythroxylum incrassatum
GCAGCACCCTATTCCATTAGTTTTCCTTAAGCTCCCATGCCAAAATCAATCCAACACTAGGTTAAAACACACTTCAATCATACTACTTCATCAATCAAGTCATATTCAACATAACCTTACCCACCAATTCAAACCATAATTGTCATCAAATTAATGCATCAATAAACACAATAAATGCACCATAATTCCCATTGAATGCTTCTAACTACCATGATTCATAAAAGACATAATTAAAGCATAATTAAACACTTACCAATTCAAGCTTTTCCACTCTTCAATTCTTTCTTTACTATTCTCCCTAAACACTTCTCCTAACACCATGCAAGTGTAAGTTCTCCATGGCAAGAAAATAACTTGGTTGCATGAAGAAGCTCTTAAGGTTTGGAGGAAGGATTTACTTTAAAGAGAAGAAAATCGATGGAGGAATGCAAAATGGAGGAGGTTTCGGATGAGTGATTGAATAAACAACCAAAGTCCTCCTTTTCATTCTTTTATTAAGGCAATAACCGAGAGAGAGGGATAAGGAAGCATTAAATGTAAGGGCTAGGTGGCAAATGGACACTTGTCCAAAATGAGAGGAGAAAAGTCAAAGAAATTAACTAATAAACTTTAATCAATTAAGCCTAATCAAAAATTAACCCAATCAACTCCAATGGCCCTAATTTAAATTCCAAAATAATATACCCAATATGACAGTGCCATTGGGTAGCAATTTTTGCTACCAAAAAGCAACCGGTTCGCCACTTGGTATTTTTTCGGTCCGGGAATTTTCTCCGAAAAATTCCAGAAAAATTTTCAAAAATCTCTTAAAATGGAAAACACACTATGGCTCACTCAGAATAATTTTCACACATAATAACCACGTTAATCACAATAAAATTGTAGTAGGCACAACTACCGAAAAACATCATGAATGCATGTACAATTATTTCATGTGCACAAATTCACTGTTTGCAAAAAACAGTAGGCATAAATAATTCTAATTAATCCCAATCACTCTTACCCCTAACCAATTTACTATTTTACCCTTTCGGTCGGGGGTGGGATGTTACAGAAATGGGCAGAGCATCGATAAAATCTATAGAGATGTAAGTCTATATTTAGATTGGTAATTGTTGGGGTTAAAGTAAACAAGCTGGTTGTTGGCAATCAGCTTTGTGTCATTGACAAACATCATATTGGCAAAAGTGGCTCTTTATATTCTTGCACATGTTTGGACAAAAATTTTTTTGATTGGTGTGACCAAGTGTCTTTTGAAATCCAAAGTGGCCACCAACAAGATAGGAGTGACAATTGTCTAAAATGTGGGGAATAAAGGAGGAATGTGGACTAAAAAATACCTTCTGATGTTTGAACCAAACCTTGTTGCGAATGAAATATGGTGTGGAAGAAGAAGAGCTGATGTTTGAACCAAACCTTATTGCGAATGAAATATGGTGTGGAAGAAGAAGAGGTGGCTAAATTGGTATAAAATTGGTCAGTGCACACTTCATCTTGTAGGATTGTCCACCAATTTGATGTTAAAGTGGAAATAGCCAGGAGATGGAGTTCAGCCATATAAGAGGGAGAATCTGGAACTCTATTGTCAACACCTCCTTTATATTTAATCTCATAATCATAACCAAGTAATTTTGGTAGCCAATGTGCTAGAGCTAGGGTTGTAATGCGTTGCTCCAGGAGGAATTTCAAGCTTTGGTGGTCTGTTTGGATAATGAAATGATTGCCAAAATGATAAGACCGCTATCGTTGAGCCGATTTAACCAAGGCTAACATTTCCTTTTCATATGTGGAAAGGTTCAATGCACTCCTTTTTAAACCTTCATTAAAGTAAGTAATAGGATAAGTTTGCTATACTAAGAATACTCCTATTCCTACTCCATTGGCATCACGTTTAATCCCAAATGGTTGTATAAAGTTAGGTAAGCAAGGCATGGGAGGAGATGAGAGAACCTGTTTCAATTGTTGGAAAGATTGCTGGGCAGTTTCAGTCCTCTAGAAATTATCTTTTTTGAGAATTTAAGTCAGTAGAGCCGCAATGCCTCTAAAATGGTAGACGAATGTTTTGTAATACCTGGCTAAACCAAGGAATCCATGAACACCTTAAAGAGTTGTAGACTGCGCCCATTCCAAATTGGCTTGGATTTTACTACGATCTACCTGTGCTACTTGTCTTGTAATGATATGCTCAAGGTACTCCACCTATTGAACCATAAATATACACTTGGATTCTTTAGTAGAGAGTTGATGTTGTACAAAATAGAAAAGACAAAATGTAAATGTTGTACATGGTTAGCCCAAGTAGAAGAATATATTAATATGTCATAAAAAAAAGGACAAACTTGCGAAGATGAGGGCAAAATATTTCATTCATTAAACTCTAGAAAGTGATTGAAGCATTTGTAAGGGCAATTGGCATTACTACAAACCCGTAATATCTTTCATATGTGGAAAAAGTCATTTTTGATATATCTTCTTCATGAATTGTAATCTGATGATAACTTGCTTGAAGATCTAACTTGGAAAAGAATTGAGCTTAATGTAGTTCATCAAGTAATTCATCAATGACAGGAATTGGATACTTATCTTTAATGGGGATATTGTTGAGGGAACGACAATCAGCATAGAACGTCTAGTCTCCGTTGGCTTTCCTGACCAACAAAACCAGTGATGAGAAAGGGCCTCAGTTTGGCCGAATAAGCCACCAGTAAGCAATTCTCGAACAAGCCTTTCAATCTCAACTTTTTGAAAGTAAGGATATCTATAAGGTTGAAGACCCATTGGGGCATAGTTTGGTTAGAGGGTTATCTGATCATCATGTATTCGGTTGGGAGGCAATGGAGAAGGGGGTTAGAAGAGCTTGGAGAATTCTGTCAACAACTGAGTAATTTCTTAAGGTGATTGGTGAGGGGAAGTCGCTTGATAGTTAGCATCAATTTAGAAAAGGAACCTAGCCCTACAGAGGGAATTTAATTCTTTGTTTTGTAGTAATAAGAGTGAAGTTCTAGACCTTGCAACTTATGAACTTTGTTATCCTCAAAATAAGCCATAGTGAGAGTGCGATAGTCAATCTGTATAAGCCCCAAATTTCCAACCATTGCACTCCTAACACCAAGGGCACATAATATATAATAATCAGCTATAATTAAGGTTCCCTACATATTAAATAGTAAGGTTCGGGCATAGCCTCACACATTTGATACGTTATTGGTTAGCCACCATCACATAAAATTCAATATTGCAATTAACAAGGACCAAATTTTTGTACCACACATTGATCCATAAAGTTATGAGTACTACCACTGTCTATTAAAACCATAAGGTCCTTAACTTAGAGTTTATAGAGTACTTGCAAGGCCTGTGGAAAATTGATTCTTGTAATAGCATGGAATGAAACTTCAGTTAGTGGCTCCTTAATGGTTAGAGTAACTAGTTCCCCTTGCTTTTCACTTTTGTTCAATGTCGAAGAATCCTTAATCATGAAAAATTATGGCTTCTCACACTGATGCTCAGGGGTAAACTTCTCGTCGCAGTAATAACAAAGCCCTTTGTCCCTTCGATCTTTAGCTTCTTGTTCCAATAACCATCACACTAAGGTGGGTGGGGTTGTGGTATTTAGACTTTGTGGAAGTCGTGTACTTAGCATTGGCCCTAGAATTCCAAGAGAGGAAAATGGATGTAATGGTTGCAACTTTTTCTGCAGTGAGTTCTTCTCCTCGATTAGTCAAGCCATGATGATAGCCTTGGTTAAAGTTTGCAATTGCTTAATCTTCACCTCCAATCTAATGTCATCCTTTAAGCCTGCAATGAAATTCCCTATGAGAAAGGATTCTAGTAGTCCACCAATTTGATTGGAAAGCTGCTCGAAGACTTCTTGAAAAGATACCACCGTCGAGGTTTGCTTGAGTCGTTATTAGTGGGACCAAATAGTTGCAAGAGAGTTTTGGAAAATTCTCCCCAAGATAAAAGACCACAGAATATTGTTAGCCACCAGTGCCATTGGAGGGTGAGACCTTCTAAATGATACAAGGCCACTTGAACTCGTTGATCCAAGGCTACCCTCTTAAAGTCAAAAATTGCTCTGCTTTATAGATCCATCCATCAGGTTATCTCCATTGAAACGTGGAAAAGTGAAAGAAAGGAGAGAATCAGGTTGGGTAGCAGTTCTATTATTGTGAGGGTTAGAAGACTCCCCAACAGCGAATGGGATAATATTTGGATTACTGTTCTGGGAGTTTCCCATTCGTATAACTTGAAATTCTGGAATCATGGATTGGAGGGAGGAGTGGATTTGATCAAGCCAAGAGTCGACCACATCAAATCGCGACTCATGCCGCCCAAGAATGTCGTGAACCTCTTTTCAAAATTCCACATTCTTCTTTCCTCTGGTCTCCATGAATTATAGATGGGTGCAAGCTAAACATGGCTCTTATAGCAAGAATGATGTGTAAGAATTTGAGTTGGATAAGGAGAGAAAAGAACAGGAAGTCGGGAACATGAAATTTTCAAACTTCTGTAAAATTCACAATGACTAGAGTCCTTACAACCTATAAATAAAAGCAAATAACCACCCACTATGACTAGAGTCCTTACAACTTATAAATAAAAGCAAATAATGACCCACTAACACTATTACTCCAAGTTTTATCCATCCACTAACGTTACTGCCCTACTAACAGAACACATAAAGACCCATAAAATATAACAACCCACATAGCCACCTTAACTCTCGCACTAAGTCCTGCGTGGAAGCCAAAATAGGCATCTGCAACAGGTGATATGCATATAATCAAGCTTTCATTCTTTACATTGCAATATTCATTCATGATCTATGCAATCTTTACTTGAAGCCATATGACTCAAGCAATTTACTACTCCCTCATCAACTCTGGCTAAATTTTGACATAATATCCTTTTGTTTCATTCCTGTTTCTTTTGGATCCTTAAATCACATTTCACTGATTTGCAACGCTACTTTGTTATTGCCAAAACCTTCACAAAATCAATTGTCAATTTCCTTTTCTATTATTTTGACAATTTCACCCATTCTTACTTTATTGCAATATCCAACATCCACCACCACCTGTCGTACCACTTTGTAATGCTTCTTGGTAGCGCTTATTGTTGTGCATCATTTCTTCCAGCTCCCGAGATTTTATAAATTATATGCAACTAATATGACTTTTACCACAAATCCTTTTCAATTACTTTATCACCTTACTGTTATTGCTCAATATATACTGAGCTTATCTGATTAATATTGCTCTGACAAGTAGACACCTTCTTGTTAAGGGGCAAAAAAAAGAGAAAAAGAGGAAGAGGACGAAAATTAGGATGCATGACTTCTGATGCTCAGGAAGATAGCGGTGGAGAAAGTAACAGGCCAGCCATATTTATATACATGCGAGTTATATTTGAATCAATAGGGAAAAGAGAGTTCTTGCAGTGGTCGCTTACTGTTACCTTTCAATAACACGACGACTATTTCTAAACTCACCAAAATCAAAATCCTTATTAGTGGATTCATATAAATTTTCTCGTCGTCCTCTTCGTCTACTATTTGAATTCAACGGTTCGCCACCTCTGTCATTCATCCTTTGCCCAGCTCGATTATTAACTTGAAACCCTCTATTTTTGCCATGAGACCTGGGACTTGTTCTATCAAAACCATCATTTTGAACATTCCTTCTATCACCCATTTTATTATTGTATGTGTCCCTAGCAAAGTCTCTGAAATTGGCACCTCTTCCACTACGTCCTCTGTTTCTTAGGGACTTGCTTCCCCAAGAATCTAAGTCGGTTTCGTCAGATTCTGAAGCAGAAAAGGAGTCATCTTCCAAACGAGCACTTCTTCGATAATTCACACTGCTGGAGTCCCAACTGTTTCCTTTTCCTTGGTTGGAACCAAACTCCTCGCCAAAATCATCATCTACATCAGAATTGGCCTCAAGTTCTCCATCTGACCCATAACTTAACCCCCTGGAATGGGCCCTTGAACGTGTACCTTTATTTTTGTCCCTGATGCCTGAAATATGACTAGCTTTAAAACTGTGATGGGTTGAAAACTCATCATCTGAATCAAGATCCAGTTTATCATCCTCGTTGTCTGAGAATGATGCTCTTCGACTAGAGGACTTAGATGGTTTACCACGCAACAGGGGGTGATTACCAGAACGAGAATGCGAGCTATCATCTGAGCCTTCAAGATCTTCCATATCAGATACCTCCTGCTCAGGATAACTACTCTGTGAAGCCTTCCATGCAGGACTACTTTTAGTATCTAACTCGTAACTGTCAACATCATCTTCATCTTCAAAATCATTAAAATGCATTGCTTGTCTGTCAATATTAGGTACAGAAGCATGAATCCTTGGTGTTTGATTATTTAAAGGAGACTTGTCACCCATTCTTGCAGAATCTGCATACTCAAAAGCTGCAACATCTGCCCCATCTGATTCATTATCATCAAAGTCAAAATTCCATGCATTTGAAAATTCTGGCCTCCGGCTAGTTTTCTCCACCCTCCTTTGGGAATCATGCCGCATTTCTCCCATGCTATCGTCCATGAATGTATCAGATGGTCGCTTGCAATCACAATGGAAACATGACATGTTTCTTCTATAATTTAAGAAGTTACACCTGACAGAACAATGAGAAAAAAAGACACACAACAATTATTTAGATGAGTTCTATCAATAGATAACATAACCCATTTAATAGGTTGCATGAAGTATTTTACTGTTAAACATGTTGAACAATATCTAAAACAGAAGATGATCTAGAATGTTTGATGTCAAGTAGAAGTTGAGATTGTCAAACTTACGCTGGGCATTCCCATTCACCTGGAAGCAACTGTCTTTTTGGCCGCTTGGCATCACATTGCAAGCACTTTGTGTTCTTTGCAAAATTCATGAAATCACACCTAGAAAGATACTCAGCTGTTAGTACAAATAACATACTAACCAAAGAAATTGCTAAAAAACCTAATAAAGAAAAGTAATTAGTTAATGCATCATTAAGCACAATATTAAAGCATTTTATTCTAAGGAAGTCCAAGATTCCAAGTGCAGGTAGAAATAGTCAGAGACAGACTACCAACTGACAACTTTGTTCATAGTTCAATATGTATAAATTTATAACATACTTGGCGCATAACCAATCTCCCTTTTTCATCTCAACATCATTGCGCCCAATTCGCTTCCTAGGAGGCGGAGGTGGCTGCTTCACTTTTACTGGAGGTCTTCTAATCACTGGAGGTGGGAGATTTGGATCTATTGGAACTGCACTCAGCTTTACAACTTCATGAAGCAACTTACGTACTACAGTTTTTACAGTTTTTTGTTTCAAAACTGACTTATTTACAACCAATCCATTTGTGAAATCAAAACCATAGGTTAACAGAACCCGCATAAGGTCAATCGTTCGTGCCTCATCCTCTTTATTTGTCAGTAAAAATGCTCTATCACAGGAACTTCTCAAACTGCAGGTACTGCAAACCTGGAATGCAAATAAGCAGTTGCCATCACAAGTAACTAAAACTATTTAAGAAAATGAAATGAAAGGCATGTGAAAGAAAGAAAGAAAATCAAGTTATAAATTTGTTATGTGAGATAAAAATATTGCAAAAGATAGTTACATATTCACTTTTCTTTGAGAAGTTGGAGAAACCTGCATCTTGCGTAACTTCATATCAAGATAAAGCAAAAGTTTGAACTATAATTGTCATCTCAACCAATAGCTCTCTTGGAACAAAACAAAATCACACGGTTAAATCAGCAGACATTAGACTGATACACATTCCATAGTTCAGTGAGAGAAAAATGATCTTATAGTAAAAGTTATAATATTAAAAGCCTATTGCAAAAGACGCATAAAATTTCAGAAAGGACACAGCATTGGCAACATAATACTTACATCCCCTTCATCCAGATGGGAATATTTCCTCAGAAGTTTAGCTGAGAAAACAACCTTCCTGTCTGCACTCGGGCATCCATATCCAACTAACATTTGAATATCCTGTCGTGACAACGACCTGAAGTCAAAATCAGTCCATTACATGTCAAGAAAACTAACGTTAAAAGTGGGAATGTATTCCCCTAGATGCATAAATGGAGACCTGACAAGTTTTAGACAACAATTGGTTGTTAAATACACAAAAACGAACTATTGTTATTAGCGATCAAATTGTCATTTAAAATTTTATGTCAGGTCATGAAAAAGTGAAATTGAGTGAAGGCAGAGTACGGGCATACTCTTAGTCTCATTGCTTGAAAGCAACGAGTAACTTTAGGTTCCCAAAAACGCCAAAAACTATTATTCTAACATAAGAACCCCAAAATGTGGCACAATTGAAATCTGAAACTAAAATAATGATGTCTTAATCACAAATAGCAGTAGAAATTGTAGAAAAGATAATCAGAAATCACAGACACCTGAAAACCTCTACCCTTCAAACGTAAGAAAGTAAGTAACAAACTCCTACTCATCCCATTACTAAACTGAGGCAAACAAAGCAACCCATTTTCAATGCGCATAATTACAGATTTGTACTCTGAATGAATTAAATTAACAAACCTCAAGATGTCGAAGCGGTCTTTGCCAAAATTAAGGCAAGCGGTATGTACAGCTTTGAAATCCTTCAAATTAATCCCACCATCATCGTCGATGTTTGCAGTCCCATCTATTACATTAAACCCTACATCACGGACCATTTTGTCCTCATCTTTCCTTCTATGATCAAAGTAATTATGCTGCACCAATCTTTGCATCAACTCTATCCACTCAGGCCATGGGTGCACAACCTCTATTTCCTTCTTATTCGTCATCGAGTTATTCAAATTAACGCCAATATCAACTCTAGTACCATCTCTGGTCGATGATTCCAATTTAGCATTTTGAGCGTCAACCCGCTCTTGGTTCTGGGAACTGATACATTCTGAGTCCACCTTCTGCTGTTGTTGTTGCGATTGTAGGGTGTCTTTGGACTGGCGCCAAGCGCGAATCCGTTGGAGGCTTTCGTGTTTCTCAACACGCTCACGCTCAATGGCTTCGATTTGATCGAAAACAAAACTCATTCGAGCAGAGAGAGAGGAGGGACTTGGTGGGTCAGAGGAAGAGTTGACGGTGGAGTAGGGTTTAAGATAAAAGAGGGAGAATGGAGGTTTAGGATTGTGTAAGGCGAGAGTTAGGCGCCTCAAGAGAATGAGGGAGAATGGCGTTTGAGCCATTGGAGAGATACAGAGCAAGTGTTAGAGCAAAATCCGAAGTATAGGAAACAGTAGAGAGGATGTTTGGAGGTAGAAACAGAGACAAGGCCTTAAACCCTTGTGGTTAGGGCCAATGTCTGGTTGATGAGAAAACGGAGAACTTGAGAAAAGAATGGTTTGGCCATCTTTAATTCATAAATTATAATAATTTAAGTAAATAATCTATGTTTTTACCATAGTATTTATTAATTATTGTCCTCTAAATCTTAAAAAAATGCAAAGTATAAAAATCGTTTTTAACTTTAAAGAATAAATTGATATTAGAAATAAGAATAAAACATTACTAAAAATTTTGATGAAATTTAGAGAGGTAAATCGTATATTTGATTAAATTTTAAAATTATTATTTCCTTATTATATAATACTCTAGTAAATTAAAAATATCACATCATATATACAAAATTGGTAACTCAATTAATAATAGTAAAAAAATATTTTTATTAAAAAATTTAGGAAGTATTAATATTATTTTAAAAATGTTAAAGTGTAACATAATATTATAAATAAATACAAAAATCTATTTAAATCCTTCAAAAATACTAAGCCTAATTTGAACCTTTTGATCTAAATTAGTAGGAATAGCGTGCTTTATATAAGTTAAATTAGGCCTGGGTAAACTGTGCTTTGTACAAGTTAAATTAGGTCTAGCCCGGCCTGGCCCATAGCCAACAAGTTAAGCACAGGTTGATCTAGCCTTGAGCCATGCGTCAGGCTTAGGAACTAAAAGAAAGTTAGGTCTTAGGTCAACCTCAAGGGCAAAACAACATCATCTTATCCCCTATTTCTCACAATATAAAACTACATCATTTTGCTTTATGTTTTCTTCTCTTCTTCTTCACTTGTCACTTCTCTCTATTCTGTCTCAATCCCTCACCACCGTTGTCACTCGTTAGCCTTCATTTTTAATCGCCACCCTTTTGTTGCACCAGTCACTAGTCACCACCCAACTTACCCTTCCCCCCTCTAGCTTTGATCGTCCCTTCTCCTTGCAGCCCCTCCAACCTTCTCTTTTGCATTGCTGCCTTGCTTCCTAGGCACCCCCGACGTCATGTTTTTTAACTTATTTTAGCCACTCACCCTGCACTAAGGTAAAATACATGTAGTGTTTTGTGAAATACTGAAAATTTTGAGATTGTTATGGTTGGCGAGGTGTTTTCATGGAATTACACGAGCTTGTATATGATTGTATAAGTCACTATTTGTAATGCATTTCTACATACTTACATCATTTATGACGCGATCATAGCGACTTACACAGTCATATAATTCACGAAGCATGTAACTCAAACTTGAGAGTTCGAACAATCACCAACCCCACCATCGTATTTCTATCATTTTTCTTTTTATTGCTTTTTTGTTTAATTTCTTTTAGTTTTAATGTTTGTCCTTGTTTGTGTTACTTTGCATCTTAGATCCCTCTATTATTATCACATTGAGGACAGTGTGATATTTAAGTGTGGGGGGAGTATTAGTTAAGAAAATAATATAAAAAATTTTAATTATTATTTATGTGTTGTGTGCTTGTTTTTTTTCCATTTAATAGTTAGAGATGCATGGTCATGAAATAAACTTAATTGAGATTAGAAATGCATAATATGAGTGAATGGGTATATTTGTATGCTTAGATTGATTAACTTGGATTTCGATTAAAAGGACATTAGTTTGTTGTGATAGATGATTGTCACTTTTCGTTGATAAGAATGTGGCCTTGTGAAATATTTAACACCAAATTCAAGTATTCTTTGCTAAGAGTGTTCTTTTATGAATAAGAAACTCTAGAACTTGCTTGCAAATACTAGTTGAGATTACATAATCTTATGCAAACATTGAAATGATGAAGGCAATTAGGCTTTACTCCTTTTACTTAAAAAGCCACCATAATGTTACCCTTAGTGAGCCGCTTTAAGCTTAACATGGAACCTTTTCTTACTTTAAACTCAAAATATTAGCCTTTACCTTAATTATTGATCCTTTTTGTTATACCCACTATAAGGCAAGTTAAGCATTTGAAATGATATTCTTGGGTTTAGGAAGTAACTACTTGAATAAGCGTGGGAGATTATAGTATATAGTTGGCTATTACGTTAGGAATGGGTATAGATGTAGCAATCATCTCTCTTTTATACTTTTCTTCTCTTGATTTCCTTGTTTGAAATAAATAGTTAATTAATTAAAACAAAAAAAGACATAAAAAAGAAGAAATAGAAAAGAAACAAACAGAAGAGAAGACAACTAAAAACTAAAAAGAAAAAGGAGAGACGTAAAAAAGGGGAGTGCTAATCTTGTTAAATGAGAGGAAAGAATTAAGTGTTTTATGCTTCCTTGTTCAGTATTATTTTAAATTTTTAATTTTTTATGTGGATTTAAATTATGATTTTCCTTTTTCCTACTCTTAACCCGACTCTATTACAACCAAAATAAAAATCTTTGGATTGATGTTTATGTTTGATATGAGTGGTGGAGATTATATTAGTAAGCAAGCCTATAGTAGATGCCTTATATGAAATGAACGATGAGTGAATATATCCTACCTTTGAACGTATGAGAGGATGGAGAGTGGAGTGAGTGTCCATCACACTTGTTAATAGTCTTTGAGTTGAATAGCATGCGGAGAATAATCTATTCATAGTGTATGATGAGTTTCAAGTTCTCATGTTGTATTTATTGAAATGATCATTGATATCTTTGATTATTATATGAGAAAATCATTGTTTTCATTGTTTGTTCTTGTATAGTTTAGTATTTTTATTTTGCTTAGGGACAAGTATAGTTTAAGCATGGGGGAATTTTGTGTCTAATTTCTATTGATTTTTTTCCTTCATAACTTTTATTTGGTTATAAATTCTTGTGTTTTAATCCAAATTTGAAATAAATTGAGTGAAAATGACATGAAAGTTGAATGGAGTGTCTTGTGAATTTTACATGAAAAAAAGAAAAATTATGAATGAAAGAATGAATGTGGACGTGAATTGTGCATGCAATATTAATTAATTAATCCATTCGTGTTCACCCATAAATGTGCACCCGTGACTCCCACAATCACAGGTGTGAAAAATTTTTCTTTAATTGTCTTAATATTACATGTCATCTACATGGTTAACGACATGAAAACCTAAACCTAGAGTCGCACTTCAAATAGAAGATAAAGAATGTTGGAGGCAGACGGAGATACACCCAGAGAGAAAAAAATGAAGAAAAGAGACAATGAAGAGGCGAAGAGAAAACAGAAGACCAGTTGGTAGTGAGGAAGAAAAGAAATAGCAAATAGAGAGAAGGTAGAGGTGAATGTTAATGTAAGCACCTAATCGTCGGTATGAAGATTAACCAAAACTAGAAGGCAAGAGCTGATGCAGAGAGTTTGAGAGTGGCAGGAGACCACCACCAACTCCCTCATCTGAACACTCTTGTTTGCTCATTTTGTTTTACATTTATTGCGTTATTGAATCTAAACTTAATACTCTATTAACTCTCGGATAGTTCATTTTGGTTATTCACTTTGTTATTACGTTAATACTTCTATGTTACTGATAAAAATGGGATTGAAGTATATAAAGATGATGAACCTTGTTTATTCCATGATGGGAAGATTCTTTTTCTTGAGAATTAATGAATCTAGTTTAGTCAACTATGCATAATTGAGTTACTATTTTGTTGTCTTATTATTTGCTATAGTTTCTAAGCTTATTGGATGTAATAGTGTGGCCAAACTTTGTATCATTTAGGTATTGAATGAAGGATTGAGAGAAGAAGTTTAATAGTGGAACGAGAAACTATAGACACTTAGGTTAAGAATTAGAAATAAATTAACTTAAATGGGTAATTATTGGTGGGTTTCCTTAATTAATTTGGATGATAAACTTGTTGAATACGGAAGTTAGACTTAATTTATTATTTGAACTAATTTGGAACCCAATTGGTAATTTTATCAAGACAATTATCTAATGCATTCATCTTATTCATGCATAGGAGATTAAATTAATGAAGTTAATTTCTCAAGAGCTTTCCATACCGGTTGATCAAATCATTTGCTTCTAGTTAAATTTCCATTGTATCTATTTTTATTTTTATTCAGGATTAATTTTAGTGAACCAATTTCACCTCTTTGACAAGCGATCCTAGGTAATCAACAACAACTACTTCATATACTTGTGAGTAGGATAACCTAGGTATTTTTTAGAACTTATTTTGGCACAATAATGGCATATAATGAAAAGCTTTATAGAGCTCTAGAGAAGGAAGCTTAGCTATTGAAATTTTCAAATAGCAAATTAATTCCATCATAAAGTAAGAATAGTAATTGTTTTTTATCACAACCAAATTAAAAAAAACTCCTTTCATTATCATAAAGAAGATTATTTATTTTTCAATTACTCTTTTGTTATTTGATATTGAATTTCCAATCTCTTTTATGCATAGTTCAAGCCATGCCTTCCAAAGGAATACAGTTTAGGAAAATCTTAAAAAACTCTACTAATATCCCTTAGCTTATTATCGGGGATTTCAATGGCATAATGTGTTGTTCTATTGCCATAATAAATTGTTCTAAGGTAGATGAACATGTCTACTAAAAAAATTAATCCTAAATTTAAGGTATGTATGAAGAACATCAAAGTCACTAATCTCAAGTTTGAGGGGAGCTTCTTTTCATGGAATACTAGGCAATATGGGAAGTGGCATATGATTAAAAAAAGGTTTATAATGCTTTAGTGAAAGACACTTGTTGAAATGTTTAGATGCAAATCTTATTTTCAAACCCTTATTTTATGATCATTATCTAATACTGGTATAATACCTCTCTTCATCTACTAAAGGGAAATTCCCCTTCTTTTTTAACAACATTTTATAAGTGTGGACGGATTTGAGGAAGCAATTCAAAAGGGCCTTGAGGTCAACCTTATAGGCAACCATGCCTATATTTGTGAGAGAAAGCTTAGTTTGATTAAATGTAAACTAAAATTATTGAATTTGTAATGTGGATATAATACCAAACAATCTATCTCTTATACTACTAACATAGTCAAGTCCATTCAAGAAGACCTCAATGACAAACTTTATGATCCCTTGCTATAAATGAAAGAGAAGGATGATTCAACTTTCTTAAACCCTAGAAGTCCATCAACCCTTTTTAAATAAAAAATCTAAAATCTACTAGTTAAAATATAGGAACAAACACAACTTTTTTTCATCAAAACCATTTTAGTTAGAAGTCCAATTTACTAACCTCTCTGTTAGATAGGATGGTAACATCGCTCTCTCCCAGAAAGGGCTAAAGCATTTATTTCTAAATTTTGTAGGAACTTTAGATTCTCCTAACTCATTTATCACCTTAATTAAATCATTCATTCTCAACTAGACTTCTCAAAAAGAAGTGGATGCTCTTATACAACCATTCACTCCAGAAGATTTGTAAAAATTTATGTTTGAGCTTAAGCCTTGTGATTCCCTTGGCCCTAATGGTTTAAATGTTTTATTTACTTAAAAAGTTTGGCCCTTTATTAAAGACACTGTAACCAAAGCTATTATATAATTTTTTTAATGGAAATTTCTAAAGGAAATTAAAAAAACCATGTTCTTTGCTCCTAATTTCCAAAACCAAACCCCCTTAAGAATTATAGACCAATATCTTATTACAAAACCATTTATAAAATCATTTCTGAGT
>JANVCL010000007.1:4327003-4340984 GCA_026546855.1 Erythroxylum incrassatum
GAGGCGCAGTTGGAACGTCGAGCCACAGACGTTGCCGAGACTTCCAGGCATTAGCTTCGGAAGCTATTGGTGAGTGACCTAGATGGTTCTCTCGATTATTATATGTTTATTGTGGAGGTAATGGTGGGTTTGTGATTGGATATGATTGTGGATTCCGGACAGAAGGTCCGATGTATTGGGAGCTATATAACATAGAAGTGTTACTTGTTTGTGAATCTGTGAACTACCTGTTTATGATGTGATACATTGCGATATGTGGATTAATTGCGATACATTTGCTGCTTAATTGTGACATATGCATTGCATACATGAATGCATGATCAAATAATGACAGTTGTGACCGGAGCAGCCACCGAGAGTTAAAAGCTCACCGTACTTGGGCATCGAGCCCACAGTGATTTCAAAGCCTCAGGCTCAATGATTAATGCGCCTATATTAGGATAGTTTAGGCACTCGGTCACAATACCGTAATAAATGGGACAAGTGTCACATACACATTTCATATGCATTTGATTGAATAATTTTAATTGGATGCAAGGCCAAAATGTCTTATCCTTATGTGATAGCAATCATGTGATACTTCTGAATGTGCAATTGTGAAATAATTGTAATTTGCTTGAGTGCAATCATGTGGTACTGAATTTACTGTGATTTACTTGAGTGCAATCATGTGGTACTTCTGAATGTGAAATAACTGTAAATTGTTGCTTAAGTGTTGCATGAATTGAGTTAACCATCGATGATGGTTACCTCATTGAGTTCGCGAAACTCACCAAAATTGCAATGTTGTCTTTTCAGATTCGTGAGTCGACTCCTAGCTCCAGAAGGTTTTTCGGGCCGTGTAGATCATTTTGGCGGCAGAAGTAATGGGTCTCAGGTCGGTCAGCTGGGACTTTTGGGATGACCTAGTTAGGACTGATGTTTTGTTTTTTTCCCTGTATATGTAGCAAATTGTACTAAGTTTGTGGAGTGATGTACAGACAAGAAACAAAGACAAATGTAAATTACAGATTTTGATGAAATGAAATGGAAAAAGTTTTAGTTTTAAAAAGTTGTGATTTTTATATTGATGTTTTATTATTATGATGCCATGTGGAGTATAGTAGTGATCGTTCGTAGCTCTTTCTTGTCGTAGGATATGTACCGGAATGACCTGCGGGCATCCCGGTGTGTACCCTACGGTAAGGGGCGCTACAGTGATTGTAATACTATTGCACCATTCATTTGAATCACCGTGAGCAAAGAAGAGCATTGAGCTACTGACGTTAAAATAAGCGTTGCATGGGAGGCAACCCATGGAATGTTATTTCACTTGAGTTTTTTTTCTAGATAGTTTGAATTCCATAATTAGGTTATTTCATTTCCAAATAAAATCGAAAAAGCATAGGGACTTGACATGAATTTGATGATCGATGAAGTACACAAAGAGAGGTAAAAGGGCCGTAAAGAATTAAGAAGTGATCTCAAAAATTGTAGAAGGACAAAATGAAAAAAATAAAATAATTAGTGGAAAAAGTGCAAGCCAAGATCGTGGCCTGTAGCAGGGTAAAAAAGAGGGACACACGACTATCATTTGATATTTTTACCATTTTACCCTCCAATCACCTATATATTCATTTCTAACTTCATTTTTTCACTCACTTTTATTTTTACTTTATCTCTTTAAGCTTTAAACCTCCAAACACTCTCACTTCTCTTTACCCAAATTTTAAACTTCCAAATTTCTTCCAACTTCTATCGATGCACAAGTCAGTATGTCGTGTATCAAGCAAACAATAAGGCGCGATCAATTAGCCTCTCGGGACGAGGGAAAAGGAATAGGGCAGCTGACTACGGAGCACCTTTCCCAATATTCTCAGATAAGGAAGGTACTCGTTTTCATTCTCTTTGCAATAAACAAATTATGGTTCCAAAGTATTTTCATTTTGAAACTTTAGATAGATTATAATTGCAAAACAAGGTCGAAAGTTTAGGAGAGAAAATTCAATAGGATCAGTTCATTCAATTTCAATTCCCAGTTTACCAAGAACTTACCATGGAATTCTTTACATTGCTTCAATTTGAATCCAACAAACCTAGGGAATTGTGGTTTAGGTTGCGGGGACAACCTTATGGGCTTAATTATAAGGCTTTGCATGAAATTTGTGGTTTCTTAGAGTCATCGGTGGTGGATCAGCACGATGATTTTCGTGTCAACCCCTACTGGACTGAACTAACTGGCTTAGAGTGTTTCAACGCCAAGAACGCACACATCAATATCATTAGGAGCCACGAACACTTGTTGATGCACAAATTCATATGTCAAACCGTTTTTGAAAAAGTGAAAACCAACAACTATTTGACAAAAGAACTTTTTATGTTGTGGTGCATGGATCATAGCATCCCAGTTTTCACAACCACCCACATCATTAATGCAATTATTACTGCTTAAAAGAAGAGGAGCAATAACTTAGGAATGAGTTACTTGGTTTCGGCCATAGCTAATTACTATAGAGTTGAGTTCAATTGCCTCACAGTCTACTATATTGAATTCATGAACCACCATCATATATGGCGAGTTGAAATCCTAAAATCTCATAATATGGAACTTCAAGATATTAGTGCCAAGACACATGTCAAGGGAAAGACTGGTCAAGTGAGTTCAAGTGCTCAACAACAACAAGAAGAGGATTCGACCAGTGAGGAATCCAAGGAAGAAGAAGAAACAAAAGAACCAGGCAGGAAGAAAGTGTTGGATACAATCTCCACAAACATCAAGGTAATTACAGATACACTTGCGGAGAAAAGGGATGAAGAAAATGGCTTGAACTCAACGACATCAGAGCCAGGACATACGTCATGTCTATCGTTATTTCAAGGCTTAGGGCGTTCAACTGCCACTTCCAACACTATCCCTGCCTCCATCATCATGAGACTTTTTTCTAACCCCCTTTCCTTTTAAATTTAGTCTTTATTTTTATTTTTTGTTTTTTCTTTAATATATGTTTCTTATTTCCTTATGTTTTGTTTGTCCCCTTCTCACATTGAGGACAATATGTTGTTCAAGTGTGGGGAGGGTTATGTGTGTTGTTTTAAATGTGATTTTTCATATTATACAATAGTTTGTTAGGTTGCATGTTATGAATCGTATGAATGTGTCAATGGCTTAAGTGGATTGAAATTGATTTAATTTTGAACATAGTCTATTAGGTTGTGAAGAATCATTAGCTCACAAAAATTAGTGAATTGGGGTCTTTAGTTATTTATATGCAACTTAATTAGGATTTAGTATTAGTCTGCCACCTTCTAAATTGTCACATTCATTCATAATTTGAGGCCTTTCGACTTAAGTGGCTTTGCCAATATTTTTTCATGTAAACAAGTAGCTAAACCAACAAGGTAAAAAAATCGTGTTTGTTAATTTTAAAATAAATAACTATTCCGCTAGCCTTTGGGTTATGAATAAAGCTAGTAGCCAATCGAGAATGTGACGTAGTTAAGTAACTGGGTTGACACGCATCACAAATGTGTGCCTTTGCATAAAAAGGCTATAATGATGTTCTAACTAGCAACTTAATAAAAAAGAACATAACTTAGTTGAGTAACTAGATCGACATTCATTTCAAATGTTCACCTTCGCGTAAAAAGACGAAGTCCATGTTCACAAAAAATTATTTAAAAATGTGTTTTCGAATAAAAACCTATCGAACTTGTAATAGCTTAACTTTTCATAAAAACGTATTTAAGAGTAACTATAGAGTCTAAATGACCAAAGAATTATTAATGTATGTTTGCAATTGAAAAGGGAAAATAATTTAACACTTGAGTTTGGATTAATGTGTATATTTAATTCAAAGCCCTGAGACATAGGTTTTGTTTGTTAATGATTTTAAAAGATTCAAATGATTGTGTTTAAAATTGTATTTATTTCATGAATTCAAGCCATTATCTCATTACCACTTTGTGTGCTTTGTGAATTTTTGTGTGTTTGTTATTTTTTTGCTTTAGGATAAGCCAACGTTTAAATGTAGGGATGTTGATAAGTGTAAACTGCATCATGTTTTAGGGCTTAGTTTGATGTGTATTTACTTGTTAACTTAATCGTTTAGTATGTTTCCAAGTTATAATTGTGTTAGTTTGTTAATTCATTGTGTTTAAGAGTTTTTATGGGTTAATACAAGTCTTTGAGCTTAATTGTTATGTCTTTGAGGTACCTTGATGTGTTTATTAGTGTTTTGAGATCAACATTGAAGAACGGAGAAGTTTCAGAGATACTCGAGCCAAAACAACGGCCAGGCCACGATCGTGACAGAAGCACTGGAGTCAGCCCACGATTGTGGCCCATATGCCACGATCGTGACAGAAACCCAAGACACTGCCCACAATCGTGGCTTACTTGCCATGATCATGATAGAAGGCTCAGATGTGGCCTACGATCGTGGCCCCAGACACTCAAAAGCGTCAAGTTTCAAGGGAGTTTTTGGACCTTTCGAACCTAAAAACCTAGGGCTCATAGGTCACGATCATGACAAAAGCCCAAGACACAACCCACGATCATGGCCTACTTGCTAGGATCGTGACAGAACGCTCAGATGTGGCCCATGATTGTAGCCCTAGACACTAAAAAACATCAAGTTTTAAGGGAGTTTTTGGACCTTTCGGACTTAAAAACCTAGGGATGCCCAGAACACAAAAGGTATATAAAGAAAAAGACAAAGAAGATGAGAAGCTTTTGCATCAGTCACCTTGGAGAGAAACCTTAGAGAGAGTTCATCGAAAGACTGAGAAAGAGAAGAAGGAAGAGAGAAGTGGAGAAGAAACCGACATCGACTTACTTGCCAGATTTGGAGTTTTCTGACGTTACTACCTCCCATCTCCATCCAATATCGTATTTCCTGTTATTTTCCATTTTTATTACTGTATAGAATTAGGAATAACATTTTGATGATAGGATTTGTGAATGTTGAGATGTTCTATACTCACCTTCAAGTTTTTTTATCTTTGATTTAATAAAATCTGATTGTTTTATGTTTATTGGATTTATTGAGATTGATTTCTGTGATTGCATAATTCGGTGGTGAATCTAATGAAAAATAATTCAATTGGGCTAAGGAGAGTTAGGTGATTTAATAAGAATGAGAAATTAATCGAATCGGTAATTGTATGAAGAGAGATCTCACATAGGTTCCTGATAGTTTATTAGACAACTGCAGATCTAATTATGGTTTTGGATAGATTGTTAATTGAGAAATTACAATTTTCCATAATCTTGTTAAGGTTTCTAATTTAGGGTTAACGGTTATAACTCGAGAGAAAGTAATCAACCCTAGGATAGTCTAAGACCAATAATTCGATAATTCGTAATCGATTAAGTTGGAGTTAAAGATAGGTAAAAGTTCCCCTTTCTCTCAATTGATAATTTCATTAGGATGATTCTTGAGTGTAGGTTGCAACTGCTACTTGTTAATATTTTTGTAATTAATTCTTGGAATTAAGTTACGTGATTAAATTAAATTCTTGCCTTAATTTTGTTATATTTTGAATTACTGCAAATTGTTTTGGCCTTAGATTTTAGGATTAGATTATCCCTCTTCGTGAGATCGACACCTTAGGTACTATGCGAATGACCCGTACGCTTACGGATTATCGAGGTTATTAATTAAAACTTATACACATCAGAAAACCACGATCAAAAATTAAGGTCTACATAATTAAATTGGTTAAAAAGAGAGCAATCTTCTCAAACAGTAGTAAAAGGAATGTGTTTAACATTAAAAATTGAAAAATTTGTTGTTTCTCCCAAAATAGTCATGCTAAGTTTTCTATTCTTCACGTCAATCAAGGAATTGTTAATGACCACAAAAGGCCTCCTTAGGAGTATTGTGTGATCCTTCCCTTCTTTTTTAACCTGCCTTATGTCTAAGATTGCAAAGTCTACAGGGACAATCAATCCTCCAACCTTTACTAACACATCTTCTATTATTCCTTTCAGATAACAGATTGACCTATCAACTAATTATAAACACATATTGGTAGGTCTTAATTATACTAGATCCAGTTTCTCATAAACAGAGTGAGGCATAAGGTTTATACTTGCTCCAAGGTCAAGCATACCCTTAACCTCATCTCCATTACCTATTGATACTTTCACCATAAAACTCCTTGGATCTTTTAGTTTTAGGGGCAATTGATGCTGAAGCACTGCACTCGTTACTTCTGAAACTATCGCCTTCTCATTAGTCTCAAACTTTCATTACTTGGTGCTTAGTTCCTTGTAGAACTTCACATACGCCAAAATGTTCCTAATCACATCTTACAAGTACGAAAACTATGTATCTTGTTTTGATTCCTTAAAATGGCATATATACGAAATTGATGGTCTATAAGGATCCATTGTTTTATGTAGTTTTTCTCCTTCATTGTCCTTGGTGTCATGCTTAAGTTTTTTTTCCTTTTTTAATATGACTAGAAGAGTCGTGCCCATTGCTTACCTCCTTCTACTCATCTTTTTCTCTTATGAGGCTCTCCTCCTCTTGATTAGTAACATCAGACAGATTAGGAAGAATCTTAATGTGATTTTTAATCACCCTTCCACTTCTTATAATAGTAACTACTTGGGCTTGCTCATGTTGACTAGGCAACTTTCCTTTTTGATTGTTGTGTACTTGAGCAGCGAGTTATCCTACTTGGATCTCAATCCTCTTTACAGATGCCTCCAAAGAGTCGAAATGAACTATCGAAAACTAACAAAGTATGAGTCTATCAACTAACATAGTAGTAAGTTCAATAAAACAACAGGGAAATAATGCAAAATGCAACAGATGTAACAGAATGAGCAAACAAGTGTTCGGATGAGGGAGTTACAGTGATCTCCTACCACTCTTAAGCTTTTTGCATTGGCTCTCGCCTTCTACTTCTACTTAGGTCTCACCCAGATGATCGAAGGTTCATACTACTTGCACCTCTCTGCTATTCTTTTTCTTTTACTCACTCGACTACTCTTTGTTCTCTCCTGTCTTCTCTGCCTTCTTTTTCTCTATCTGTTTTGTGCCCCAAAATGTGTCTGTGTGTGGAATGTGTAGAATGATAGAATGAGCCACCACCCTCCTCTCTTCTTTCTATTTATAGTCTCATTTTAGGTCTAGGTTTTTGAGCCTTCAACCTGCAGATGCCATATAATAATTAGAAGAATTAAAGGAAAAACATGTCACGGGGGTGACTTTGTTTGTCACCCTAGTGAGGGTTGGTCACCACCATGACTAATTTAGTCACGATGGTGATAAGTGTAGCTTAGTCATGGTGGTGAAACCTTAATCACCATTTTATTTTTTAATGTAAAATTTACGTTACCTTTCATTTTTTCTGCAAAATTCACAAAACATTCCCTTCAACCTTCATGCAACATTTTCAACCATTTTCACTCAATTCATCTCACATTTGGATTAAAAACGCAAGAATTTGTAACTAAAATCAAGATATGAATATAAGCAAAATCAATAGAAATTACACATAACACTACGTCCTTGATTGGTTCATGGTTGGTTTACCAATAGTTCTACCGAAGGAAACAAATATATAAAAAAAAAAGCATTAGAAACTATGATATACTGATACGAAAATACTAAACTGGTGAATCATAAAACTTAAAATTTTAAAATGTGACAACTATTTGGTTTTAGAAAATATCACTCCATAAATATATGGCATGACATATATATTTTGAATTTTATCATATATCAATTTGGTAAAAAAAATTGACAAAAAAGACTAAAATGTGCATATGCCAATTCAATAAAATATCGATTTTTAAGAATATTAAATTGTCAAAAATTTAAGATAAGTTTAATCTCAAATTAAAATTTTTTAAATCATAAAAAATTAAAGATAAGTAAAATTAACTATGACGTGAGCATATGACGTGGATTTCACCGTCCTCTCTCCTCCGTACTTAAGTCACGTGTCACATAGAATTGAAGGATGGACCAGTAACAGTGGAAGACTGTCATGAACAACGAAAACGATCGCTAATGGGATTCCCAAATCTTGCTGGATCACCTTCATAAATATATTGTTCTATATGCTCACTAGCAACTTTAACATATACGATCGGTGATTAATTAAATATCTCCCTCTCTCTTCCTCTTCAGTGTATATATACCACTCTACCCCTCGATATAATTGCATAGGTTATGGCCTCACTGCATTCGTCGGGAATATTCAAAACCTTTTCTTTCGTCCATTTATTTGTTCTCCATTTTTGCGCTTCCAAGATCTGGAAATCACTTCCATGGAAGCTATGTCCAAGAGCTCGAACCTGCTGGTCTCTCTGAAAAGTAAACGTGGCGTGATATTGTTCCGGCTCATCTTCTGATAGTGAAGATCTGTAGCAAAATCTTGAAGACGAGCCGAATCAATATCACTCTTGTATGCTTCTTTCTGTATCCATCTTCTTCACCAGATGCTATTTCAGGTTACTGTGAGTTGTGAACTGTATACGATAAAAAGTGATTAAAGATTTCTGGCTTTTGCGTGTTGGCTAGGTGCATTCTACAGTACTTTTTTTTTTCCTTCTCACACAGCATGATCATCTTCTCAACTCTTTCGATTCTGTGTTCAAACTGAAAACTTTCATTTTGTTGTTGACTTGTTGGTCTAATCTGCTTATAAACCAGACCTCTGGGTTGTGCATGCAAAAATGATATTCTGGAACCCATCAACTTTCGGGCATCACTAGGCGCAGTTAAAATATTTTGTACAGTATTAAAGAGTTCCACGCGCTCTTAATATAGGGAAAAAAGCTCGTGCTTTCAGTTCTGATGTGATCAAAAGGTCTCCCTCTACTGAAATCTTGAAGATCCAGAGATTCGTTTTCAGGTCAACTCTCAAAACTTAGTTTCTTGAACGGTTCACACAATTCTGGCGAGTTGTAACAGAGATCTACACAGCAATCAAATTGGCAAAAATACATGCTTTGACAGAGTCTCGAGCTTGCTTTTTCAAGGAATACATGTCTACGTAGTCGGAAGTGGATGGATTTTTATATTCTGGCATTTTCAATACGTTTACTGCACATAATTGAAACAATATTCTAGAAGTTAATTGTAATAATAATTATATTATTATTTTCTTTTAGTTTTAAAATAATATAATTGAAAAAAGAAAGGTACTTGTATCTAATAGCCTACCATATTTAAGTTGGAAAAAGAAACGGCAGATTACATGTTTAAGCAACCAACACGGAGAGTTGTCTCTATAAAAGATTAAATTATTGATTGACCAATTTCGTGATAGTCAAAATTGTAACAAATCTAAAGTACACATCATAGTTTTAGTTAAAACTGACAAGTACGGGTCGATCTTACGAGGATAGTGAGTGCTTCTACTGTACTAGTAGTTCTATTATTCTATTATCTAGCCTGAGATTTGATTGTGGTTTTTAAATTAAAGAAACTAAAATAAAGTAAATAAAATAAACAAGTAGCACGATTAAAGCAACAAATTGGTGCATCACTAAATTAATTACCGATATCAAATAATTAGTATCTAGGTTTTGAATCCTCATAAACTATTAACCGATTGATCTTTTGTCATGCAATTATGTTGTTAATTAATTAGACCGTAGAGACTCCTAAGGTATACTAGTAGTTGACGTTAAGTCTACTGATAACTAATCCTATGGTTTCTAACCGAATTACTCAGGTTAAATTTTATAGAGTTGCGTTACCATATTATGAATCCCTCTATTAAGTTTGACCACAATCAGAAAGATTTATGTTATCCTATCTTTAGGGTTGCAATTAACTTTTTCCAATTATCGTACATCTATTCAAACCTAGGATTTCTCAATCGTCACTTATGAAATCAAATTAAGGTCTAATAAATCAGATTGGTAGACAATAATAAAACAGATAATTTGATCGCAACAATCAAACAACTCAATTGTATTAACAAAATAATTAACACATGTTTCCGTATCAAGTAGGGTTCATTTAGCCTAAATACTAATAAAAAAATTAGTTACACATCGACAAATATAAAATCAGATACACATATATAGAAAATTGAATCGAAAACAACAGAATCATAATTCTAAATCTTCCTGAGTGTTCCATATCGAGTACTTTAATGATGTAGACGTCCAATCTTCCACTCTAAAGGATCTATCTATAAAAACTCCACGTCTCCCACTCCTCAAGCTCCAAATCGCCTTTGCACTCTTTAGAACGATGGTTGTCGCTTCCCTCCTTCAATTGCCAATGTCTTTTTTAAATGGAATTATAGGTTTTTATATTAAGCATGTCTCTTGCACTACTGTGCATCGGATCGTACATAATCAAAATTCTCTAGAGATTGCAAAAGTGCATAGCCACAGGAAAGTGCACATCCACATGCAAGCCCGTGCATCCCTTCAGACTGTTGAATCTTCATTTTATGTTGTATTTTCATCCAAATTCTTCTCCTTTAAGTCCTTAAAGGCAATTGTCATCTGTATACACACTTGAGACAAATCAAGTACCAAATGTATACCAATTGTATAAAATATCAAAAAAATAAATCAAATTTGGGCGTAAAAGTATAGTCAATATGCATCTACCAAATATCCTTGTCCTCAAGCAAACTATTAAAAAATTATAAATTTTACAACATCAATCCATCTTCAATTTCAACCTGTCCATTTATATTATACATCATTATATCCTATTGATTCAAATTAACATACAATCAAAATCAAGTTGTCCTAGAATTAATTTCTTAAGTAATATTAATAATAATCACATCAACAATTGCATTGAAAACAAAAACATATCTTTTTACACCTTTACTAATATTTCACTCAAAGTAGTCAAGTGTTTAGGGTGAAAAACATCTAAACTCTCAATCAATACATAGTAGAATTTTTACCATAGGCTTGCAATAAAATCACATCTCCACCACTTATGTACAAACTGGAAACAAAAATAAAATGTGTAGGTTGTAATAGGGCTTAGGTAGGGTATGATTGGGTTAATAAAAAGGGTTAAATTGAAGGAAATTTACTCAAAGAAATATTACATGACTTGTTTACAAAACAAATAAGTCCTTTCATCATAAATCGATTGGTACCACATATTTTTATTTATTTATGGCTACAATTTCACAATCAACCTTATTCAGTACCACAATTCAACATGTATTGGACCTTTCACACATTTCAAGTCTCAACAAGTAAATAAAGTAAATAACCTTTAAGTTTCAAAATAATAGAAAAGTCTTTAAAGAAAAATAGGATAAAGGTTAATATGTGGGCTTAGTCAACAAAAAAGCTAAGGCTCAACTTAGTTATTCCTAGAGATCAATTTGAAGGTATGGTAATTTTCATAGAAATAGGTTACATGAAATTAGTGAATCTAAGTACGTTTATCATATTAATGCTTCTAATTTAACAAATATGGTCTTGATATGCATAATAAAAGCAAGTTCTAAAGTTATCCTATTATACAAGATATCACACGTATGAAAGAATAACAAGAGCTTTTAAATTTTTTTAAAATTCACTCTTAGGCTTAAAAGCTCACGAAAAAAGGGTATATGTATGTAAATAATATGCAAATTTCATTTAACTTGAAAATTTCAATGATTACGAAAAATATTACTTAGAAAACTAATTTTATTCTAACCATAATCTTTTTGCACACCAATTCAAGTCAATATTCAATAATGACATACAGAATTTATGGACAGATTCAACCAATTCAAGATATTAGTTAATAAAATTTATAATCAGGGTTATAGTAAACTTGAAAAAAAACAGTTTAAAATTTAGTAAACCCATCCCCACACTTAAAATTGGACATTGCCCTCAATGTACATAATACAAGTAGATATGAAAGAGAGAGGGTGGTTTAGTACTTTCCTAATTGTGACAATTTTTGAATTGGATCCATCCAATGTTAACTTATCCTTGCAAAAATAAAAGACAAAGATAAGATAAAATAAATAAAGGAAATAAAAGTGACACTAAAGAAGATAATAATAGAAACATTGTTAATTATAATGTTCAGAAGGAAAAAATAATTAACGAAAAGAAAATTAAAAGATACACAAAAGATAAATAAAAAGAAGGACAGTATCAATTAAAACATCTTATGCATCACATGATCTTGGCTGATTTGACGAGGATGGGTGCTCCTAATGATGATCCTAGATATATGGAGGAGCTATAGATGAGGTGCCTTCCTGAGATGGCAGAATCAAACAAGCAACATCAAGATGGCTTGCTATTGATTCCATTAACTCTCTCATCTAGTTTGATGAAGTCTCAAGCCTGTATATCTGCTCCGCAAGTTTTGCTTACTAACTCTCCAACCAAGCTATAGTCCGCCGGTCAAGATGAATCTCCTCTAGTGCTCGTCCTCCCGTTTGTGATGGTAAGGACTAAGGCTGCTGGTAGTTCTCTCGAATTCGTCCCAATGATGATGGCTCATTGGGCTCCCATAAAAGTTGATACATGTATCCTGTAGGTCCCCGATGTCGACAAACCATGTGCATATGATGCATAATAGTCAAAATGAGTGCCTTTATAGTTGTCATCTTTAGCATTAGTGGTAGTCGATCAAGAATTCCCATCCATCATGCTAACCTTGCCACAATGTGGTATCAGAGCAAGTTTACACTTATAAGGAGATGATATTGTTGGCCCAAATTAGATTACAGAATTTAATAATTTGATTTTTCCTCTAGATGTGCCTAATTAGAAGGATGCCAAAGTGAATCAATTAGGAGGAGAGATGCCAGTGCCACCTTAGAAGATACAGTTCTTTCAAATGATGCAATAGGCTATTACTATGGCTTCAACCTAAGGTGATTCTAGGGTAGGCTATAACTATGAACGGATTTGTAAAGTGGGTGTAGTTTAGTTTTGAGGCATTATAATCCTGAGGAGGTTGAAGTATAGTGGGAGTAGATAGACTTAGTTTTAGACTATTTGGAGTGTACCTCAGAAAGAAAGTTAAACTACATTGTTTCATTATTCTAGGGTATTGCATTGACTTAATGGAGATTAATAAAGAGATCTATGAGTCACAAAAGACGATTTGGTGAAAGTTCCATCGAGATTCTAGATTTAAATACACTGCATGGATATATTAGGATTGAAAGAAGAAAAAGTTTATCAGTTTGCTACAAAGGAGATGTTAGTAACAAATTATAAGGATCACTTTGTGATTTGTTAACTAAGTATACATTAGAGGCTGTGGTAAATATAGAGGACAAATGTTATTGATTTGAGTAGGTTCTAAGGATAAAAATTCATTTGGGTGTGAGAGCTACTACTTATGATTTCAAGAAGTTACTAAAGATATTCATAATGGGCGTTTTGAGAGTGTCTCTCTCTAGGGTTTCTCTCTCCTAGATTGCGCCCACCTTCTGCCACTCTTTCCACGGATCTTCTTCGCGGTTTTGGCTTCACCGAGTGTCTTTGTGCACTCGGCATTGTCTTTTTGTTGATTTATCGTTGTTCTTCCTTACGGTCTTGGCTTCACCATGTGGTATTGTGTAGTCTACATTGGCTCTTTGTCGATCTATCGTTGAGATCTACGTTACTACACTTCGACCTTAGCATCTGTCACCCGATTTTGGGGCTCCCCTCGCGCCTCTCTCTGTGGCGTCTCCCCTGGAAGTTGCAAGGTGACCGCCTCCTGAGCCCTTTACTGGGGGGAGTAGTGCGGTATCTCCATGCTCCGTGGGTAAGAAAAAACCTAAGAATCAGCATTTATTGGCTGACACTGAAGCACCTCAAGCCATGGCTATTGAACTCAATGGGGGTCTGAAGACTGCTCAAGCCCGACCACATATTGCAAATGTGAAACCATCCCTATTGTTGCAGGTGCTGAGGGGTAAACCGAAGTCTACTTCTGGTGGTGTGAAGGCTGCTCTCTCGGGTAACAAGTCCGGTGTTTCCCTTAAAACCGGTAAGGGTGTTGTTAATGAAATTCTTACTGCCGACTCTTATGATGAGGTTTCT
>JANVCL010000007.1:4344645-4354971 GCA_026546855.1 Erythroxylum incrassatum
ATAAGTAGATGTTGTATGTGAAATTGTGGTTTGGGATCCTTACTTCTTACAACCTATTAAGTAGGTATAAAGTTTAATTAGACATGAATGAGTCATGCCGAATTTTTAGTAAAACATAGAAATGTTGGGCTTACTACGGGTTTGGATGGCATTAAGCCTACCCATTCCCTAGTGCCAACACGACCCAAAAGGCGGGTCGTGTCAAAATTAAAGTGGAGTCTTATAGGCATTTGCATCCATATCTTTAAATGTACCATGTGAATATTTGCAAAGAATGGCTAAATTAAGTGGACATAATGATATGCTATATTTGTGTACATGTTGATGATATGAATAAGATGAAATGAACGATTAGATTATCCAGAAATGATTATATGAAATCTTTGTATTCATAATGGGCTTGTTGAACTATAAT
Source organism: Erythroxylum incrassatum (assembly GCA_026546855.1). Taxonomy (NCBI): domain Eukaryota; kingdom Viridiplantae; phylum Streptophyta; class Magnoliopsida; order Malpighiales; family Erythroxylaceae; genus Erythroxylum; species Erythroxylum incrassatum. The sequence continues at coordinate 4,345,061 of JANVCL010000007.1, forward strand.
GAATACTGCGATCAGGTACTAAATTTTGAACGATATGATATATAAGATTTGATGATGAATGATGTTTATGTCTGTTTGAGTGAGCACATCGATGATGGTTTACTCACTGAGTTCAAAAACTCATCAAAATTGTAACGTTGATTTTCAGGTTTAGAGGAGACCTAGCTAGCCTAGTTGAAGAAACTTCTACATTTGGATATGGGTCAGTGCCGGGATCATACCTACAAATGTCTTAATCACGTTTTATCAAGGATTGTGTCTTTCAATTGTTGTATATTGTACATGTGAATTTTGAAAATGTAATCACATTTGAGACTACATATGTTCATGGATAAAAATGGAACAATATGAATATTGGAATGTTTTATGTCATGTGCAATGGATTAAAATATAAAATGAATTGATTTAACCGTCTTAACATATCTATCAGGTATATGCTCTATGGGAGTGGTATGTTACAACTGACACCCTTTAAATGCATTAAGTTCTAAGAAATTCAAAAAATGTCGCACTGAAACCCCATCTACATAAGCGACAATCACTAATGAGTAGGCTCTCTCTCAAGTTATCTATAAGTGAATTAAAATCAAACTTAAACATGATATGAATAAATCAGTGTTAAGACAAACAAAGGTAGCTAATAGAAATATATCCCATATCACGATTAAATTAAATCAATATACAAAAATAACCACTAGGTTTCCTTTATCTAAACATAGAAAAGAAGTAATTACCCATAAAAAATTTTCAAATAACAAAATAAAATGAAAAAAGCATAATAGAAGCAAATTTAGATTAACTCCCTAATTTTACTGACAACTTGATTTATTGAGATGATATCTAGATCTTGATTCTCTAGTGCAAAATAACTTAAAATTGATTATTATGCACCTAATAACATGGTTTAAACAATCAAACAAGTTGATTTAGGGAATTACAACAAAATGTGTTTAAGAATAAGATAGATATATAGGTACACTCAAATACCCTTCATGATCAAGACATTCCACAACTTAGCACATCATTTCAGTCTCCACTACTAGGATTCACATACATAATCATGAATTAAATGGCTTTTGAAGGTGAGATGTATTTGGATAGTGTAGTGCAAAAGTCATCCAAGCTAGTGAAGCAAGAAAAACAATAAATGTAACATCAAGCACAAAAACTAGCATTCCCTCAAAACTGGGTACTTTTAGCTATGATGAATGCAAAAACTATGTTTTAGAACTCATATTCAAGCTCTTACACCACAAACCTCATAAAGCATAAGGAATTAGAAGGAATCATTCATAAAAATTGATGATAAACTATACATTGTACCCTTAAGGAGTAATCTTTCAAAACAAAATCTCCTCATTCACATCATAATCAAATCACCCTTTTCGATACAACTTTAGGAAGAAAGAATAATTATGAATAACTTTGCAACACAAATGCGTTTCCTCCTTGATAAATTTATTTGAACATATTTTTCTTACTTTTTCTTTTTTTAATATAAATTTGAAATAAATCAACATTGGAATTCGTTGATAGGAGGTAAAATGACATTCTAACTATTATAACTAAACAACACAAGTGCACAGCCCTATACTTATACTCTTGTACGTCCATAATCATCAACAATCAATAAATGCTCCACTAGCTTGAAGACTTAAGTAGGACATTTGGTTATGTTAAAAACATATATTGTGTTTAGCATAAAAATAAAAGGTATTTAAAGCTTAAGAGTGCTTATTAAAAGGAAAAATATATCGATAGGTACGCTATTTAGCTAATGTAGCTTCTAATACAAAAAAATGCCTATATTATTTCCATATTAATGAATATGATAAAAAAGAGGTCTCAAACAAAAAGTTAAATCAATGTTAGGTTGTATATGTCATGAAGGCCACACTTAACAAAAGAGAATAAGACTGATATGGATGTGTCAGTCTGTAAAGACTTAAAATCTCACTGGCTTGTGTCTACTACTAGTAACCACTCTTCTAAAGATAATGAATATTGAGCAATAACAAGAATAAAAGTATCTGCTCAAGTTTCCATGAAATTTTATAATTAATTCATTCTCTAATTATGACTATATAGTCCTGGAAACAATAGAAAAATATAAATTGTTGGATTGTTTTTATTTGATTCTCTTTCTCTTTTTTTAATACTTAAAGACATGTAAGAAACAATCAAACTTAAAAACACAGATGCATATAATTAAAAAACAACTTAAAAACACAAATTATAATCCCCATTTTTTAATACTTAAAAACATGTAAGAAATAAAAAACTTTTAAAAAACATATGTATATAAGAAACAAACAACTTAAAAGAACATATGATAATCCCCACCCTCATAATTAAAACTTACATTGTGTCAAATGTAACCTTAAATGTAAGAAATGAAGCATTCAACAAAACAAAAAAAGCGAAAATGTAAAGGAAAAAGAATAAAATTCCTTTGGGTTGCCTCCCAAGTAGTGCCTTTGTTTACTATCGTTGGCTTGACTCCATACTTTCCTCCTCACGTGACAAAATTATGGTCTTCATATGTCTCTAATTCTGCCTTTTCCACTTGAGATTCTTCAGGATAGGGCCTAAGTTGATGACCACTCAAATTCAGTGTCTTCCCTATCTTTAAACTCTTAATCTCTACTGAATCCTTGCACTCTTAAAAGTCTCTAATATCTCTTCATACTTTTCCTCCTCGTTCAATTTCTCCAACCTACTAAGAAAAGGTAAAGGGTTAGTCTTTACAATAATTTGGAACTCAATATTTAACTTTGAGCTAAATGAAATATCCTTTTATCCTTTGAGCTCCTTCATCATTTATTCTTCATTAGCAATCCCTTTAGTAGTCTTATCAAGATTCTTAAGCTCATCTCCACTCTTTAAGGTTACTGCGCTAATATTCTTTGGATTCACATCAAGTGGAGATGGTTGATTCTCTCTATTTGATGATTCTATTTGGTTGATAATTTATATTGAAACATGAATAATTGATCATTTTTTGCCTTATACTTGTTGTATTTTTACTTTATAAATTATATTTTTAATGTGTATTTGTACTTAATGCCTTCCAAGTGTGTTCACAGAGTATAATATCCTTTATGAATTTAAAGGAGAAGAATTTGGACGAAAACAATGGTATAAAACAAAGATTTAACACATAAAAGGGATGCACAATCGTGCATCTGCCTGTGCATTTCTCCCATACTGTTTAGTTTTGTGAGTTTTAGAAAATTTGGTGATGCACAACTATGCATCAACCAAAACCCTATTATTTTATGTAAAAGAATATAAACGTAGACTTGAAGGGAGAACAGACGTTAGGACATGATTCCAGACATGGAGATCATTCTCAAAGGGAAATTTTGGTCCAGAGAAGCAGAAAACATGAAGAAATAATTTAAAGATCCATTGGAATACAAGATTAGACCTCTAAATCACTATAATAGTTTATAGAAGACAATCACAGATTCCATTTTTTAATTATATAAATTTGATTTCTTATTCGTTGATGTGTAACTAAATATTTCATTAGTATATACATGAATATGTGTTGATTATTTTTGTTAATGTAATTGAATGATTGATTTGTTGCAATCCAATTACTTATTGTATATATGTTCTAGTAATCCAGAATATTAGATCATAATCTGATTTCAGACATAGAGATTAAGAAGTTCCAGGTTTGAATAGATCCACTGTAATTGAAAAGAGTTGATTCCAACCTTAGAGATAGGATGACATAAATCTTTTAGATTGGGGTCAAACCTAATGGAGGAACTCATTAAACAATAATGCAATCCCATAAAATTTAACCTAAGTAATTCAATTGCAAACCTTAGGATTAGTTGTTAGTAGAGTTAAGGTCAGCTATTAGCATACCATAGGAGCCTCCATGGTCCAATAAATCATAGAACCAATTACGTAACAAAAGATTAATCTGTTAAGGGTTTAGGGGGATTCAAAACCTAGAAACTAATTTTCTGGTATCGATAATTTTCTTAGTGCTTCCTTCATTCTCTGTTCAATACCGTTGCCTATTTTATTTTACTTGCTTTAGTTTTATTTTCTTTTGTTAAATCCAAAATCGATAGGCTAGATATGTTAGACCCCAAATTTTTATTTTATTTTATTTATTTATTTTCTTAGAATTTAGTCATTAAGTTAGCAAGCATAAGTTGCAATTAGAATTTAGAATAGAAATGTTAGAATTAAAGCAGTAAGAGTATAAAGGGCAATTTTAGCATGTCACTTAAGTATAAAAGACAAAAGAATTAAAGGAAGGGAAAAGTGGACATTTTACCCTCATTAAGGGTAGAATTGGAAGAAGAAAATATGGTCTTGCTCTTAGGAAGAGGGGAAATTTTGAATGAAGGAGAGAAGAAGAGAAAATAACGAAAAAAAAGAAGAGAGAAAGGAATGAGGGTCGTTCTTGAGGGGAAAGAAGGAAGAGCAAGTAGGGTTTCATCTTTTCTTAGCTTTCGAGAGTGATTTTGAGATTGTTGAAGAAGAGAGAAAGAAAGAGGAAGAGAAGAGCTTCCATTTGAACTAATAATCTGTTTATTTGGTGAAGAATTAAGGTAAGTTCATTTTTAATCCTTTGGGCTTTTGGAAGGATTTTAGTTCATGAAGCCTAGGAAATGCATGGGTTTGAGTATTCTAAAATCAATTTTAGTGAATATGCTTTGTTTGGGTTCTCAATTTTTATTCCTATCGAATGAGATTTTTGCCAATGTTAAAGGGAATCAAGAAGGGTAAGAGGAGCAAAAGGAGAGGCACCTTTGAGCAAGTTGTTAAGCAAGGAATCCAAGGCGGGTTACATGTTTATAGTTGAGTTAATGAGCCATAAATGTTTTTCTAAATCAATAGAGTTAAACAATTTTTAAATCGCTTCATAAATGTTGCATTTATTGCTTCTTAAATGATTTACGAAATTGCTATACGTTTGGTATATGAATTTTGTTGATGAATTATGAAAGGAAGATAGAAATGGTATTTTGAAATATATCATGCTTATGGGAATCATGTTTATGAAATGTGCCTTTTGGGCAATATGTTTAGAAGTCATGAAATTCATGTTTATGTGGGTTAGTGGTGGTCCATTATGTTATGTCACGTGCACGTTGACCATGTTAAAGCTTCTCCCGCCTGCCCACTAGTGGTATGGTGCTCCTTCACGAACTCCCTTATGTTTATAAACTACGTAAATCCATTATGTGGGTTTGTGATAGTCCATTATGTTATTGTTGGAGATTCGCAAGAACTCCCACATGGACCTAGCCAAACCATTCTGATTGCTTATGTGTTTATGATTTGTTTACAAGTTTGATGAATAAATGATTTGTGTTTTTAGGAATTGTTTAACAAGTTAAGAATTTGAGAAATATGTGCTTTATGGATTCAATGTAAATTTACTATGGCAATGAATAATTTCAATGGTTTTGCTTGTTTCTCTATTATAAACTTGTTACCAATGAGCTTTTAAGCTCACCCCTATTATTTCCCATCTCCAGGTGATGAGCAAGAGATCAAGTGATCAAGTCGAGAGTCAAGGCATCACTCCAATTCTGCAAATTTTTTTATTTTAAGTTAGCTTTTGGAAAACACAAGACTTTAGCCGCATTTCAATTTTTACTCATTCATCTATGTTTTGTGTTTTTGGGTTATAAGACCAATGTTATAGCATGGCTTGAAATGCCCATTAAAGCTTTGTAAAACCTTCTTTTGATGTTAATGAAGTATATTTGTGTGTTTAGCTCATGAATTTCCAAGTTTCGCACTTCTTTCTTAAAAGGCTAAGATTTGAAGAAGTTTCTTTTGTATATGTTGCATTTATCTTTTGGTTGAGTGGTTAAAGGTTGTGGAAATGTATGTGCAAAATGTTAATGTTGGATAGTTGGGTTTAGGTGTTTGGAATTGAACGTTTTGTTGCGGTAAAGCCAAACTTTGACTGCGGCAAACCTTTCCCAAAGGATATTTCTGTTTGATTTTGGCAACTTTGCTGCGGTGAAGCCAAAATTTTGCCGCAACGTATTTATCTTGAGAGGTACTTGGGCTTGATATGGGATCTTCACCATGGCGAAGCCAGCCTTTCGCGCAGCGCGATTGTCCTGAAGGGTCTACTCACTCCACCTTGAGACTTCACTGCGATGGAGCTAAAAGTTGGCCAGGGTGAACTTGTCCCAAAAGGTCCTTGGAAACACTTCCATAGTTTCGTCGCGGTGAACTCGCCTTTGCTGAAGATGGACTTTTCATTTCAAATTGAGTGTTTTCAACTTTCCTTTTGCATGACCTTCACTCGACCGCCTCCCGACTGCCCCAAGTGGTTGCCTTGGGATAAGTAACGGGACCTAGGCCCAACAAGATAATAGGAAAAGGTAGTTACCAGTAATAATTGTATTCATAGTATTGACCAATACTTATCGGTACTAACTATAACTAAGTCATGCACTTGTAGTTATTACAATATTGACTAACTCATAAAAAGTTAATCAATTGCATATGACCCATCTAACTTACCAAGTTTAGGAATCTCGACCTTGCATTTTGCTGGAATTGTTTCACATCTTAATGAAAATTTAGAGTATTAGTAGCAACAAACTTAACTAAGTCTTCCAGAGATGTACCTAGTTAGAATAAGATGCTTCTAATCTTTGTAGGAATTACTATGCACCCTACAGTACTAAGAAGTAGTTTTGATGGCAATCTCCCCCATAACTAAGGTTCAGGTGATCTCTCTAACCTGAGTTATATGATTGGGAATATGAGTTATGGGAAAAATTTCCCCCAATAGTATTGATATACTCTAACATTGACATACTCCCTTCGCGGTGTCTATTTTATATACAACCACAAATAAATGTGAAGATATTAAGAAATAAATAGAAAAATACTTATAAACAAATATACATAAAACACCAATTGAAATTAAAAGCAAAAGATAAAACACCACACTCATTGACAACATCCCTAAAATTCTTGATACGAGTTGAATGCATTAGAAAATAAAATCTAACTTTGCACACTAAAATTTATAGTCACGGTGAGTACGAAATGTATCCATAAGGAGTGTTTATGTAGCTTTTTTAATGAAAAGAATCGATGTTTAGTATAAAAACAAGGGTTTTGGTTTGATGCAAATAAGAAAACAAAGTAAAATTAAACTAATGAAAGTAAATCAAATTAAACAGTTAAAAATGATAAGGTTGATGAATGAGTATGGAATTCGATTCTTGGTTCAATTTTAGCCTTTACAAAATTAATCATAATTCATTGTCTTGTTTGTCTCACACCTCTCTTAGAAACTATCAATTGTAAGTTAACAATAAGCTTTATTAACCCCAGTTTCCCCTTAGGTCATGTTTAATCAAAATAAGCTCTTTAACTAAATTAAAATTGCACAAGCTCAGACTATTTAACCTATGTCATGTTATCCCTAATGATTCATCACTATTAGTTTACCACATATGACTTGAAAATACAAATATGGTGTATTGTATTCCATATTCTGGCAATGGGTTCATACATAAACAATCTATTGTGAATAAAAATATTAACCATTTATACATGAATACCCAAATATGAAGCTAAGAATAATATAAACAATTTCTATAGAGAGAAGTTCAACAATACATAATGAAGAGATGCCCAAATTTGTTCTTTGGCTTCGATATCCCTTATGAACTAGAAGAATTTCCAAAATTGATTCATGCCTTCTTTGGCCACTCATATGTCTATTTATATGAAAAACTAGGTTTTTGTAAAGATGCAAAATTTTATGTATGACCATGCAACAAAATAATGCCACTTTTGTGTTTTTACACGGTAGTGTATCTTACAAGTCATGTTGAAATCTTCATTTTCTTACGTTTTCTTATCTCATCTTCACTCTAACATATATCCTTCTTGTTCCACAAAGATAAATGAGTTTGAACATCATTAGTATGACTTAAAGAATGTGCTTTTAATTCATTTTAGCACTTATGCTTCCATCTTGTACTTAAAACCAAATGTTAACCAAAATGAGCATCTTTTGGTTAATATATAAACAATCAAGCACACATCAAATTGGCATCAAAATAATCCCAATAGTAATCCTTACAATTTAGGTTTAAGAAATCATCCAAAATTTTTATGGAATAATCAAGGACACAAAAACAAGGACCTCCATCAAGATTTCAATAACAAAAGTGGCAAAAAATGAAGCCAAATCTTATAAAAGTTATTACTGCATATGTGCTCTCTTGTAAAACAATGAAGCATCTCGACAAAATCAACAACCTTCCATCTATAACTTAAATATATTTAATAAATTTCTAAGCTTATATTTGAAAGGAAGCTAGAAATTTAACCCAGCAAGACTGGGCCAAATCTAAGAGAGTAAGTGAATGCAATAATTTTGAGGATTAACAAGGAGCTAAGAGTTAAAGGAAAAGAAAAGAAAAGAAGGGAAAGACTATTATAGATGAAAATAAAGACGAGAAGTAAGAGAAAAAGAAAGATAAGAGAGAATGAAGAAAACATTCAAATAATACAGATAAAAAATTATGTACCCAATCAGACTTGAGATAGATAGAAAGGATTATTAATTTGTTTATTTTTTATAAAGATTTCTAAATAAGTACATACTAACATTCCTTTTGTTGAAGTTGTTTTATAGATGCTAAAATATGCCATGTGTTTAAAGGATCTCCTTTCTAATAAGAAGAGACTCGACGAGTTGTCAGTTGTTACTTTAAATAAGGAGTACTTTTCATCTTACAAAACAAATTACCTTAGGAAAAAAAAAGATTTGAGGAGCTTTATCACTTGTAACAATGGTAGTTTGTTAATTGAAGGGGCACTAACAGACTTAAGTGTTACTAATTAATTGATTCTATATGACATATTTAAGAAGTTAGGGTTGGGTGAACATATGGAAACTATAATAAATATTCAATTATCGAATAGGTTTATTAAGTTTCCTAAAAGTATAACAAAAGGGTGTTTTAATGAAGATTGATAAATTTATATTTCTTATTGATTTTTTTATTATGGGTATGGACGACAATGTGGAGACTCCTTTGATCCTAGTATGACTTTTCCTAGTTAATGCTAAAGCTATTACATATTTGCATGATTATGATAAGAAATTAAACATAAGGATGAGGATGGGAAATTAATTTTTAAGATATATAAACTTATAATACATCTCCTTGAGAATGAAAATACTTATTTATATATAAATGTGATTGATACTAAAGTTTCTCATAATATATTGATAATAATCACATATGATCCACTGGAGAATTATATCATGTAATAAGAAGAAAAGGAGAGGGATAACCTTATTCTAAAGGAGAAAATGACATTTAATAATCCAATAATTAGGAATTAAGAAATAAATCTAACTAAAAGATTCATTGAGAAGTGGTTACGATATAATCCAACAATTTAGTTATTTTTATTTAATTGGATTGGAAAAAGAAAACATGCCATATTTGGAAAACTGGTAGATTTCAAAACTTTTTAGAAATATTATTTGCAACAAAAACAATATTTCCAAATCATCATGCCAATCTATACATGATATGGTATAAAGATAATAATAAACATAAACAAGATAGTGATATTATCAACTCCTTCGCTACAGCTTTAATTCCTGGCTATGCTATCCTCTCCTTCTTCTTGTATCCAAAGCCTTTGCTTTTGAATCATTTCCTTTGTCAATCTATCCTCTCCTTATTGTTGTATCCTCAACCAACTTGATCTACCACGTGTTCTTCTTACATAACTTGGTTAACAAGCTCCTTTGGTGGGAACAGAGAAGAAATGTCATAAAAACTAGGTCATGTTAGCTTTAAACATATTTCAAAGTTGTTGAAGCATGATTTGGTAAAAGGTTTACCAAAAATTAGTTTTGACAAAGATTT
>JANVCL010000007.1:4365589-4376353 GCA_026546855.1 Erythroxylum incrassatum
AAATTCACTGTTGACCAATACCAGTATGCATGACATTTTCCAATTAATCCCAATCACTCTCATCCTGTGCTAAATTACTAGTTTACCCTTCCTGTCCGGGGGTGGGATGTTACACCAGATGTTCTGCTATTCTTCTGTCAAGTTTCATCACTACTATGAGTAGCTAAATACTTTTTCTAGATTGAAGGAAACCAACTTTATCATCTAGTATGTGTCAGATTTTCTGAATAAATTTTATTTGATTGACTAATATTAAGTGTCTTTCGTATTACTTTTCATGATTGAATTGATTGATCTGTAGGGTGCGCAACTAGGAATTGATTTATTTAATTTACAACCGGATTAGTAGGATTTGATGTTCAGTTTTGCCAATCCAAAGTGGCAAATAGGATTACCATCTTTTATGTTAGGGATTGGAAATTCTAAGAAAGATATTTATCTAGATTAAATACATATCGTATTTGTATTGTCTTGCTTATTAATTCTCTTAGTTCTTCAAGCTATTACTTAATCAAACTTAAGATTATATCTAAGTCGTTGGTTCATAAGAGTGATTAGAATACATGTTTCTATTTATTTAATCCTAATAGAGAAAACCATTAAATGAGTATTTATTAATGGACTTAATTTATATCGATGATCTATACTAGTTTGATTAGGTAACCCAAAACCAAGGTTTGTTCATTAATTTTTCAGATTTGATTATTTTTTATTTTTAATTTTTGCCAAATTTAATTTCTTAAAATCACGTTAATTTAACCCCACCCTAATTTGTTTTAGTTTTAACTTATGAAACACTTACCAACAGATTCCTCATAGGAACGATCTTAACTCTTCACTAACCAAATATTTCATTATTAGAGTTGGTATTAATTTGGTTGTAGGCGACAACAATTACCATCATCCTATCATTTTTCATTTGGTGATTCAAGTAAAGCCAAAGAGGAAGGGAAGAATAAGCATTAGAAGAACTACTTTGCCAATTTTAAGGTTTGGGACTTCACTTAGTTAATTTCTGTAATTGTTTATATTTGAATGCGTAAAAAGATTCATATGGATGTGAAATGGTTGTTGGGATGATTCCTTGGTGTTATCTTGCATAGAATTGGTTGAATATGACAAGAGAGTATCATATAGCATAATTCTGTTTATGGTTTATTGAACCAGTCATATTGTTTGGGTCATAAATCAAGATACAGACCTCTAAATTGGGTGATTTTAGTTGCATATGCAAACTAAGACATAGAACTAGAAATATCTAGAAGAGACCTTGACTTAATTATGGCTTTATGACATAAGAAACTGAGATCTAAAATGGTGGCCTGATGTTGCCCTTGTTTTGGAGCATCTTGTGATATTTGGTCTATATCTCATGATTGGAAAGTTTAAATGGTCTGATTGTTCATGCTTTGGAAGCTAGAGACATAGGGGAACAAATGTATAGGAGACCTTAATGCCTAATTTGAACGTTTTCTATATGAATATTAAGGAACAATTGGAGTCTGTCATATGATTTGCTTCTGGACTAATTGTTTGCCTATTTTTAAACCACTGTAAGCTTAGCCCAAATTGCACTATTTTGATTTTGTTTTTGTTTTCGATTTTTACTAAATCTTATTATAACCTTTTTGATCCTATATGAAACTTTTCAAATACCTAGAAATAAATGAAATAAGACTTCTCATACGTGAATTGAGTGATTGAATATTGGAATTTAAGATTGAGCATAATGCATTCCAAAAAAAACTTACATGTACAAAAATGATTTGTATGCATATTTATTGCTCATATGTGTATAGTATGATTATACAATTGTGATTTTGACAACCTTCTAATATTGGTAAGATATTATTTGCATGCATGAATACAGATACAAATTTTTTGACTTGAAATGTATATCATATGACTTGGCAATATATGAATTGTGAAAATGGAAAATGGTTAAAGGAAATGTTACATTGCCTACTTTATTGTCTTGGTGGCGGATAGATAGGCATGTCTATAGGGATATAGCGTAGCTGCTACAGTTTGACATCAATAGTGTCTTTATTTCAAGACAATAATGTCTCTACACTTTGATGCCTTCGGGTATCTATAGTTTAATACTTTCGAGTATCCACAATTTTGATATATTCGAATATCCACAGCTCCTGTTATCACTACAAGAAATACATGCAATCCATGACGTTTTATTGATAAAACGTTGCGAATTGTGAAGAATTTTCGAGACATTTAAAAAATGTCGCGAATGGTTCGAATTTTCCGCAACGTTTTATGCAAACGTCACGAATTTGTAACACTTTTTATGACGTTTTATCAATAAAACATCGCGAAATAGAAACTGTGATATTTTGTTGAAGAAGACGTTGTGGAAAGCTTACTTAAAACATTCTGCTTCAAGAGCAAAATGATGTCATTTGGTTTAAAGCCAAACGATGTCGTTTTGGTTTTCTTAAAACCTCTGCCTCAGTCCCCTTCCCTGCCTACCAAGTGCACAACCAAATGACCATTTTAGAATTTTCTAGCAACATGCTTTTAGGTCAACTTTGCATCATCATTCTAATAAGGTAAATGACACAATTATGCAATACTTTCTTCTAGAAAATTGTTCTCCAATATCTTAAGTTTCTAATGACACCAAAATCAAACAATTTATTCAGTATTCCAAAAGTTATACTTAATTTACTTTGGACTATTCTTTGAACTATAACTGTACTCTGTATTCAACTTCAAGTCAGATTTTGGAATTCTTAGAGGTAGAATTAAAATTCGATCTCTTTAGAAAATTTGTATTCATATGTCTCTATTTCAATTTAAATTAAGAATCATTTCATTTGAATAAATACTTATCAAAATACAGTCAAAATTCCAAAGTATGTTTAGTGAAATCATCTCAGTTTTTCATATTCTAGCACTCCTCAACATTTGCATCTTAAATTCAAAAACCAATCCATTTTAGATGGCTACAATTTTTGGTGAAGATGATGAAAAATGTTTTATGAGTCTATTGGTTCAAGAATCAAGTCATTTGGATTTCGGGTGAAGAAGTTATAGCAAAAAGATCAAAGGATGTTTAAAAAACCATTTTCCTGTAAAAAGCTAGAACTTGCAATCGTGCCTCTTGAAACCATCCTGCGAAGTCGTGATCATGCTTTTGCAACCTTTATCAGAAGCAAAACGACGTCATTTTGCTTACTTAAAAAATTCTGTTTTAAGAGCAAAACAACATCGTTTTGGTTTTGTTTAAACCTCTACCCCAGTCCCTTCCTTGCCCACCTATGGGCTGAATGTGTGGAGTGTTTACAGAGGTGGATTTAAATGAGTGTTAATGAATTTAAATGAATATTTGGTGAGGTCATGGTATAGAATTGATAAAATGATAAGTTTTTTTATGAAATGAAAGTGTAAAAAGGTGGGGAAAATGCATCAGATGAAAGTAGATAGAGAAAAAAAATACAAAAATTGGGATTTGCATGTATGAGAATTTGATTTTTGATGTTTAAGTTTAAACCTTCGATTTTTTATTTGATTTGTGTTATTGAGTTAAATTAAGCTAGAAGAATTGCTTTAAGTGTTTTATTTGTTAATTGAAGAAGATAGAAGTAAGAAAAATTTGGAAAAAATTATAGTAGAGAGCAAAAGTATATGTGAAGTTTCAGATTTTTTATGTTTGAAGTGTAAATTTGAATTTGACTTGTTTAGAGATTGTATTGGATATAGAAATGCAAAATAGATGATTTAGGAGTGAGTAAATTTGGAAATAATGAAAGAAAGAAGGAGAGAAGAAGAAGAGATGATTGATGAAGAAGAAGAGAGAAAGCACGCCTATGCATACCAATCAAATTAGTCACGGTCATGCACACTTAACGCACGACCATACACCCTTAACGCACAACCGTGCACAACCAAATGACCATTTTAGGATTTTCCAACAACATGTTTTTGGGTCAACTTTGCATCATCATTATGATAAGCTAAATGACACAATTAGGCAACACTTTCTTTAGAAAATTGTTCTCCAATTTCATAAGTTTCTAATGACACCAAGATTATACAATTTGATTCAGTATTGCAAAACTTATACTCAATTTACTTTGGACTGTTCTTTGAACTATAATTGTACTCTGTATTCAACTTCAAGTCAGATTTTGGAATTCTTAAAGATAGAATTAAAATTCTATATCTGCATACAATTTGTAGCCATATGTTTCTAGTTCAATTTAAATCAAGAATCATTCCATTTGGAAACCTATTGATCAAAATAAAGTAGAAATATCGAAGTATGTTTAGTGAAATCATTTCAGTTTTTCATATTCCAGTATTCCTCAACATTTTCATCTTAAATTCAACAATCAATCCATTTCAGATGGCTATAATTTTTGTTGTAGATGACGGAAAATGTGTTATGAGTCTATTGGTTCAAGAATCAAGTCATTTGGATGTTGGGTGAAGAAGTTATAGCAAAAACATCAAAGAATGTTTAGAAAACCATTTTCTTGCAAAAAGCTGCACGATCACGTGTTTTGAAACCATCCTGCGAAATCGTGATCGTGCCCGCTACCTTTATCAAAAGTAAAACGATATCATTTTGCTTACTTAAAATGTTCTACTTTAGGAGCAAAACAACGTCGATTGGTTTAGTTTTGTTTAAAACTCTACCTCAGTCCCCTTCCTTGCCCACTTGCATTTTGCTGCAGATCGCTAGAGCTACGTTGATGTCGAGCTTCTCCTCCCTCCTTCCAACCTTCAATTGTGGCAATCTATTTTTTACCTTCTCACAGATTTCACATCTTGTTCTTCGATTTGGGCTTCCAATGTCTCTCCCTTTTCTTCGATTTTAGCTTTAATCTTCATTTTCTATAATACCCATTAAGCTTTCTACTATTGTTGTGTTGTGTTGTTTAGCTATGCGATCATTGTTGTTATGATAGATGGGTTTTGGGTGATTTGGGTTTGGTAGGTGTTAATTTTTAGGGTTTTGAGTGGTCTGTGGTTGATGGATAAATGGGTTTTGGGTGTTTAGTGTTATAGATTTTAGCTAAGGATTGAATGTCTCTATCTTTTGGCTATATTTAGTAGCTTGGGATTATTTATCGTGTTTTATGACATATACTATTTCCAAGTGTGAGGAGGAGATAGTTGGAGGAGCCATTGGAAAACAAGAAGCAAGTATGCTAACTTATAAGTATCAAATTGCTGGATTGTTAATTGGTTTGTTTGCATTCATACTATAGCTATTGAATTTGCTCTATGAAATGCCATATTTTGCTCTTTGCAATTCGACTAAAGTATTAGATAAATAATACAGTAAATAAATTGCTAAGAGTTGTTGTATAAATTACAGAGCTATTGTGTATTAGGTCATTGTATGTTTCTTTTTATTGAGAACTTTGATGAGAAGTGTCAAACTACCTCATTAAGTATACGAGTAAGAGTCTTTGTCGATTTGCCACTAACATAACATAATGTTCTCATTATTATATTTAATTAATAGGCATTTTGACACTTTTCAAAGGATAAGGGTTGGATGAATAGTGTTAGGGTTTCCAATGAATACATTGATGGGGTGAGAATGCCTATAAATGTTGTGGTTGACAAAAAGGGCAAAGATTGTGAAATTTCATACCCTTGTGCACGTTGCATGTATTGTTATGTGAGGTCTCAGATGAATGTTTTTGACCATTTAATGCAATTCGGCATGGACCAATCATACACCTACTAGGTTTTACATGGTGAAATGCCAGAATATAGATTTATCTATAGGGAAAAAAAGTTTGACGCTACAAATGTAGACGTTGATGGGACGAGCAATGATATTAATGAAGGTTATGGTAATGAGGAGGGTGATGGCATGCAAGATTTGCTTCATGATGTAGGTACTTTCTTAAATGATTGTCCAATTGATAAGGATGAAAGGAGTCCTCCTATAGGCATCAAATATTTGGAAGGATTCCTCCTATAGGCGTCGAAGATTCTATTATGAGTGCCTTTCATGAATTGTTGAGTAAAGCAACTGAAGAGTTGTACCCCGGATGTACAAACTTTTCAAAGTTGTCGTTTCTAATAAAGTTGCTTCACTTAAAAGTATACAACAAGTGGAGAAATAAGTCATTTGACATAGTACTTGCTATGCTGAGGGATGTATTACCTAATTTTAATACATCCCTACCGAAGTCCTATTATGAAGCAAATCAATTTCTACAGAGCCTAGGTTTGGGTTATGTGTCGATACATGCATGTAAGCACAATTGTTCCCTGTTTTGGAAAGAGTATGGGGACTTGGAAAGTTGTCCCTAGCGTGGAACATCAAGATGGAGAATTAATGATGGCAAGGGTAAGAAGATACCTTATAAAGTATTACGGTACTTTCCATTAACGTCCAGATTTCAATGATTATTCATGTCAAGTAAGACTGCTAAAGAAATGACGTGGAATAATGGCAGACCTAAAGGTGACAGTAATACCATAGTTCATCCTTCTGATGGAGAAGCTTGGAAGAGCTTTGATGAGCTATATCCTGAGTTTGCCAGAGAAATACGTAATGTTAGACTAGGCTTAGCAACATATGGATTCAATCCACATGGCAATTTGTCACTTTCATATAGCATGTGGCCTGTTGTTCTCTTAGCGTACAACTTACCCCCTTGGATGAGTATGGATGAGTCATTTTTATTCTATCGCTGGTTATTCTAGGCCCGAAAGCAGTGGGTAGAGACATTGACGTCTATATGATACCACTAGTAGATGAGTTAAATTAGTTATGGGAAGATGTTTTTGATGTTTTTAATGCTTCAAAAGGAGAAATTTTTTTAATGCATGCAACTTTAATGTGGACTATCAATGACTTTCCAGCCTATGGTACTATTTCTGGGTGAAGCACTAAAGGCTATAAGGCATGCCCTATTTGTAACAAGCACACTCCTTCTTGTAAGTTAAGAAGTAAGATTGATTACTTAGGCTATCGACGTTTTCTTCCTTATGATCATCCAAGGAGAAAAAGCAAGAAGTTTGTTGGCAAGAGCGATCATTGGCCTATACCTAACTTACCAAATGGAGATGATGTGGTGGAACAGTTATATCATGTGTAGAATATATGTTATGGAAAGCACCCCAGCAATAAGAGGAGAACGGGATTGGAAGGACAGTTAAATTGGAATAAAAAAAGCATTCTTTTTTATCTACCATATTGGCATAAGTTAAGATTGAGGCATAACCTTGATGGCATGCACATAGAAAACAATATTTGTGACAATATCCTTGGTACTTTGATGAATGTTGAAGGTAAAACCAAAGATATAATCAAAGCTCGACTTGATCTGGAAGATATGAACATTCGAAAGGAATTACACTTGAAAAGAGCAGTTGATGGAACTATTATGGAAAAACCTCCAGTATGATATACAATTTCTTCCAATGAGAAGAAGAAGTTTTGTGAGTTTGTAAAGCAGGTGAAGTTTCTAGATGGTTACGCATCTAATATATCTAGAAGTGTTAATGTTAATGAAAGGAAGATTACTGGACTTAAGTCTTATGATTGTCATATACTATTACAAAGAATTCTTCCATTAAGCACGCGTGCCATCTTGAATAAAGATGTGACAGGTGTTTTAATGGAGGTGGGGGACTTCTTTCGTCGAATTTGTAGACGAAGTTTAAACAAGGATGACGTACAGAAGATGTGTGATGAGATAACTTTAATCTTATACAAACTTGAAGTGATATACCCACGCGCATTCTTTGATGTCATGATTCATTTGGCTATTGTTTTGCTAAATGAAGTCTTACTTAGTGGACCAGTTGCGTATAGATGGATGTATCCAATTGAGAGGTATTATTTAAATTTATCCTATCACTCAACAAAGTTAACTAAATAGTGTCCTATCTAATTATGGTTAATCATTTGTTTAGATTCCTAGGTACACTAAAGAGATTTGTTAGGAATAAAGCACATCCAAAAGGGTCAATTGTTGAAACGTATATTGTTAGAGAGTGCATGACATTATGTTCAATGTATCTAAAAGGAATTGAAACCAACTTCAGCGTACCAAAGCAAATCAATGATATGGTTGATGGTAGTGACATATCAGTGTTCTTCCAACGATGTAAGCCAATTGGTGCTGACAAAACAACTACTCTTCCTACACATGAGCTAGAGATTGCACATTGGTATGCGCTTATGAATTTTCATAAGATTAGGTTCTTTACTGAGTAAGTTTTTCTAACCTATTGTGAAATTAATATATGTAATAACTAGATATATTTCATATAATCTTGATTGAATTTTTTTGCATCCATAGTGAGCACATGGATGAGTTGAGATGATAAAGTCTATTATATGTTGACAGGAGACATAGAGAACAATTTTCTTCATGATTAAAGCATCGGGTGAGAAGAAGGTTTGTATTTGGTCTACACTAATAATTATATATTATTAACTAATTTTCATTTGTTGTTATAGATGACAACATTAACTAGCTCCCGTAAAGGAAGTATCTTTGAGTCTTTGTATGCATTAGCATGTGGACCTCATAGTTTGGTGCAGAAGAATACTGTATGCAATACAAACGGCATGTGATTTTGCACTGAAGCCTGTGATCTGTGTAGGATTACACAAAATAGTAGTATTGTAGTGTTAGGAAAGTATGGGGAAGATAATATTACATTTTATGAGTTACTGACAGATATTATCAGGCTTAAATATGTTAGGGGTAAAAATGTTGTGCTTTTCAAGTGCAAATAGTACGATATTGGAAATTCAAATATGACGGTCAACGACATTGTAAAAAACATCAACGTAACTAAGTTCTGGTTCAAGGATGACGCATTTATTTTGGCAAACCAAACGAAGCAAGTCTTTTATATGGAAGATTTGTTATTCGGTCCAAATTGGTGGATTGTGTAAGAATACGAAGTTAGACGTGCATATGATATCCCTTTGTATGGTAATGAAGAAGGTTCAAATGATGTTGAGGAGTTTGATGAAGTTCCAGTGGAAGTCGAGGAATGTTCCTTAGAGTTTTTAGATCAAAATAATATTGCATTTGATGTAATAATTAATGTTTTATTGAATTCTGAGCAACGTTTGAATGACGATTTGGAGGACTTAGAGACAAGCAGTAGTGAGAATGAATGTGATATTGTTTTGGAAGAGTCCACCAACGATGATGATGAATAAATTCTTATTATGCAATTGAACCTTAGTTGTTTTTCTTCTTATAATTGCATGGCCATGTCATGTGCCAATCAATTGTAATTTATTATAGATTTATATTCAACACCAAGTTAGCACTTCCATTTAACCACTTGTTTTGTCCTCATATTTTCTCTTATGAAAATATTTGATATAATTGCAAAACCAATCATATAGCGACAACACAATCATTCTTTTCACTATTATTAGAGGTATAAATTATAATCTTATCTTAATTAGTTGATTAAACCAAATTTCTATTATTTCATGTGCAGGTTTGAATAAGGTGAACATTGAACATTGACAAAGGACTATGAAAACCCTTAATTTTTCTGATTAACTCAATAAAAAGAAATTATCCTTTGTATAGTAATTTTGAAGTTTAAAATTGAAATAAAAATGTGTTGTAAATTATTTATGGAACATATGATAAGTGTGGAAGGCAAGTACTAGGAAGTTTAAAATAAGTGATAGAAGAGAGAGTAGACTGTTGAATGCAGATAGTAGACTGTCTTGCGAGCTAGGATATGAATGTAAGAAATGCCATATTTGATCCAAAAAGAAGAACTATAGAAATGGTCATGTATCATGCATAATACGGGCTTCTCATGCTGGGTCTTGGATTTTTTAAATTTCTTAGAAATTTCTTAATTGGTTATTTATGTTTATTTGTTGGTTTATTTTTTTTAGAATTGGGTCATTAATTAGAATTGGAGGGAAGGAATTGAAAATTTGAATGAAGGGTTAGGATTAAGTTAGAAGTGAACTAAGTTAGTTTAAGTGGTGGTTAGAGCCATAAAAGACCAACTAAGGGCATAGTTGGAAAGTCCTAGTAAGTGGGGTATGGTTGGAAGATAAAGAGTAAAACAAAAGGCAAAAAATTAGAAGAAGAAGAGGAGAGTGTCGTGGAAGCTTAGAGAGGGAGGAGAGAAATCGTGAAGAAGAAGAGAAGAAGAAGAAAATCGAAAAGCTAGGGCAAAAAGGGGGAAATCGTGGAAAGAAGGAGAAATCAAGGCTTCTAAGGTAAATTATTCCTCTTTTCATCTTTCTTGTTAAAGAAATGGGTGGTTGCGTTGTGTTGGATGAGAAATCCTAGAGAGACAAAGGGGTATTGTGAGGAAGAAGAAGATGGTGGAATCCATAGGTTTTTGGGTTCCTAAGCTAGGTGTTGTGTTTTCTAACCTATATGAGCTATGGATAGGTTAGATTAGTGTTCAGTCTTGAATCAGTAAGTGCTGACAGTATTTTGGCTATAATTTTTGCTCTAGTCATCCAAATGAGGTGATTCTTAATTTGAATTAAACTAGAAAAAAAGGGCTACAAATGTTCTGAAGGACTTGAGTTTCAATTTGGTCTTTAAGATTATCAATTTTTGGATGGAAGTAAATTGCTGGAAATGTGTTAGCATAATGATAATCCGAAATGTTTTGGAGTATAACTTTTAGTGTAGTGCACCAAATTAAATGATTTTGGTGGCGTTATGAAATTGAGACAATAAGGAACATTTCTCTAGAAGGAAGTTTTAGCAAATTCCTTCAATTTGATGGTTAGAAAAATGTCCTAAAGTAAGCATG
>JANVCL010000007.1:4396381-4410115 GCA_026546855.1 Erythroxylum incrassatum
GATTAATGGTGTAGGCCTAACCCGAAGGCCCATGATGGGCAGGCCTTGGGTTAATATTAATGGCTAGGTCCCCACAAGCAGTCCCTATTCCCTATATATACATACATCTATTCTCTTTACAGTTTGTCCCATCGGTAACTGTAATCACAAAAGACAAAGGGGATTTGCTGTGGAAGCCTTAGCCATCACCGAACACTTGAGCGGTGTCTTCATAGTTCATTGACAATGTCTTCAACACGTAAGTATTGGTATTCTTTATCATGTATGATAATCTTGATTCTGTTTTCTTACAAAATCTCCAAAAATAAAGAACTAAAATGCATAACACTTTACAAACCAAACGCATAACATTTATGATAAATTACAATCAATAGACGAATGATAATTTTTTGGTTATGACCAATTGCACCTAAAACCTTTAAAGCCACCGGTGGAAGTATATTAAAAAATTGTGTAATTTTTTGGAAATTAAATTATTAAATTATATTTGTATTTGCTATAACAAACACGACATTTATCTTTTAAACATGTCCTGTTAATCCAATGTATCATGATTTTAGAATCCATAGAAAAATAAAAGATGACAATAAGTTCAACAACAGAAAGATAAATTTCTAAATTTCCATAACATATGAATTCACACAGAAGATACACTTACAGCAAGGGCCACCATGGACAAAAGGTTGCTAGCACCCATTCATCTCAGAGAAAAGCACTGCTACTAGAACTTTAACTGACTTCAAAACTCCTTCTTTTTAGTTGCATTATTAATTTTATTATCCTCCACAACTAGTCTGTCCGATTCCTCATCATCTCTAAGGCCATTGTAAAGACAAATCGAACCCGATCTCTTTTTGCTATATCGAGATTAGATATAAGCAGCAATCCCACTAGCAACCAAAATACTTGCGACAAAGAGTAGAGATTTTCTGTTTAAATAGAAAAGGTACAATCAGTTATCAAGTTTCAACTTTGTACATTTTGTTTTTATAAACAATGAAGAGCTAATTAGAGTTTATCGGCAGCTCGAAACATTTTAAATCAATGAAAAGAAGTTTATTTATAAATTATTTCACCGCAGTTATTTAAAATTACTAATTAACTTAGAATATCGTTTACACATTATAGCTAGCAACCAATGCATGTTCAAAAATTCTCTAGATTTGAAATTTATTGCCACTAAATCTCCTATATTAATCTGAATGCTATGAAAACACAAATGATTGTAAGCGTATTAATAACGAAGGATCCAACCTTTGAATCCCTTATATTTGAATACCCAAGTAAATATAGCCAAGAAACTTGTTGAGAATTGATCACTCAAATTGAACAAGACAATAATATATCTAAAACAAAATCTCTTAATAAGTTTTAAATTGAACTAGAATTAAGCACGAATTGAATGCAAGTAACAATTTCATAGTAGAAAATAATTAAATGAAAAGAATGGCTAAAGATAACCACATTCCAGAAATATAACAATTACCAATGGCAAATATAAAATGTATCAAAAAATTTGAACCTTCTTGAAGCCAGGATGCTTCGCCCATGTTCGGTAAACTGCATCAGTTGAAAAGAAAAAAAATGAATGATCTCCAAAAGAAGTTTAAAGTCAAATTGTCAGTCAACTCATAGCAGACATAAAGACATTCTACTTCTAACCTTCTTCGTCATTTATCACTAAAAGCATTGATGCACCTCCAGATTGTGCTACTTCTGCCTTTTCGGTGGAAGAGCAATCACCACGAGCAGACACGGCCATAGAACCAGATATCTAGATAACAGAACAAGGACTAGACATTCCAATTTTATGGTTCAGATCACATTGTAAGGCACTTCTGAAATGTAGTTAACTTTATAAAAGAAGATGATAGATATACTTTTAATCATATCTACTTTGTAATCCCAACGATTCTAGGCTCATGATAGATTACATATTCCCAACTTACTTCACGGAGTTTCAGAGGCAAGTATCTGGTTGGGGAATTTAAAATTTTAGAATGACGAAGTGTCCTAAACAGAGTAATATTTAGAAAACAAATTGCAAAAGCAAATTCTAACTAGCCCAAGACACCAGGTTTATTTTATTTATGCACGTGTCATAAGTAGTAATAATCTGAACCATATATAGATAGCATCCAAGTTACTAATAGAACAATGGAAAAACCTTAGTAGAGGAGTTGGAACAACATTTTAGTGGATTTGTAAAAACAACACACATTATGACACCATCTTTAGCCACAGTGGATAAAAGAGCCCCGAATCTTACAGTCACACCGGTGATAGTGTCCCCTTCAATGCCGTTAACCTATGTCTGAACCTTAACCTCAAAAATTCATCAACCAACAAACAAAATAAGAAGAAAAATAAAAAATCCATCATCTATAACACAACCCATTGAAGAAACACATATAAAGTCAATCATTTGACAGCAACCCATTTCAAATTATACCCAAAAACCACAAATTTTCAATCACCCAACAAAAAGGAGTGCAATTTCGAGAACAACAAAAGGGTCAAAAACAAAAAGATTACCAAGTTGTACTCGTGATTGCAGCCAGATAACTTGGGAGTGTCCTCATCATATGACTCGTCGATGGCAATTGCGATACTGATGAGGAACAACACGCAAAACAGTGCCCCCCACTGGAACTGACTCCGAGAATGAGTCATCATAGCCAAGAACCGAAATGGAAGGGGGGAAAAAGCAAAGAGAAACAAGGAAGAAGGCAGCACCCGCTAAGCAAGATTGAGATTGAGGAGAAGATAGACTCAAATGATGGGAAAGAGTGATAGATACAGATAGGAGCACATAAGTTTTCTCCTTCAACCTTCGACACCATATCCCCTATGAAGTAAAGCAGATGCAAATAAGGGCACAGAATAGTAGAGAGCAAGATCGAAGATGTAAAGCGGGAAGCAAAATCATACGGAGGAGGGGAAATTGGCTTCACTTAAGGGAGCATGAAGCTGAGACGAGACGATGGTTTATTGTGGAATAGGATAGGACCTGCGTTAGTGGCACCGATGATCTAGTGACAGCAGACGTAGGGACTAAAGTATCAATTTGAAGGTATTGATATTGGTGAATTGAGTTTCTCTTTTTTTAATTTCTCAATTGCTTCTCAAATATTTTAAGATTTATAATTATGTTACAATGATAGTCAGCATCTTTATATTGCCATTTTCAAGAGAATAAATTGTTAGAATAATAAATTTTTGACTTATCATTATTATCATAAATAATGCTTGTATTTTGGATGACATTGGAGGATTTGAAACTTAATATAGGAAGTATTTTGTTTCTAGTCTCATATTTGCCTGTTTAAGGAAAAGGAGTATAATTGGAGAAGAATTAAACTAACTTGAAGCAAATTTAGAAGATTTAACACAACCTCTTGCATTATGCTATCATAGTGTTACATACATCTTATATGTTGCAGTTGAAGTTCATGAGATTCTTCTTACTACCACTTGCCATTTTCTCTGAGCCTCTATGACAATAGCCATTAGACACCACCACCACATAGCTCATTTCCGTGTCACGCCATTGCTAGCTCCATTGCGTCTCCTCACCTTCTGGCTGCTAGCATCTTTCCATATCGATGAAACCAAACGTTCCTCAACAATGTTACTGCAATCCAATGCTGCATCACACGGTGCCTGGCCACATGGAGCCACCACTATCATGTAGCTCTGACAATGCAAAACAATGAAACACCTCCTACCTAACCAAAAATGCCTTCTCTAACAAAAATAAAAATGTTAGCAGGGTCTTGTATATTATTGGCTGCGACACAAGAATCATAGTCACCTTGTTCACCCCACCCCCCAGAAACCAAAACATCCACAACCAGTCGAAATTTATACCCTAAAGGCTTTTATGGTTCTTATTCACCAATACTGTACTTCTAGGTTTCAACTATAATTGCTTCTTGTTTATAAAAATTATCTTTGGCTATGGCTGAGTTTCTCAAATTCATTATCTTCAAGAATATCACTTATTCTCTAAATGTAAACACTATCGGTTTCAAGAGAAAAGGCAAATCAAATCTAATTTATTTCTAATTCGATGGTTTAGGATTTATTAGGTATTAATTTGAAACTTTTTTCTTATTTAACTTGAAATTGATTCAATTTTAGGTTTATGAGTTTTTAAAGTGTGCAACTTTTGCAATTTTAATCCTAAGTTTTGATTAATCAAATCGTATAATTAAAGATGGCTTTAATACCACTATTGGAAAATTATGGTGGAATCTGATCCCACGCAGAGTAAAATAATTATGAAACATTTTTCAAATAATTTTTTGAAAGCCAAAATCAATTTAATTATATAAAATGATTAATACATAAAACATAATAAAGTGTGAATCTTATTTTTTACTTTGTTATAAAGCTCATTCCAATCATTTCTGCGATGCCCCAACATTGTCACTTATGGGTCCATAAGAATCAATTGCAAGAGTTATGGCAATGGTGCAAAGCATTCCCAGAGCAGCCACAAAAATTCCATACATGGCAGGCAGGCTGAAGCTTACATAGGTAGCAATGGCAATGGCAAAGATGGGAATGATGACCGATTTGTATCCTAGAGCCAACCCAAAAAATAACATTTGTTGAAGCACCAGTCCTACAAGAGTCTGCTACATCCTGCACTGGAATGCGGATTTGAATCGTATAATTTTTTTGAGAAAGTATAATTATTTTCAAAGACTTTCTCCTTTTGAACATCTCACATTTGAACTCTACAGATCGTGGATGCTAGCGTTAAAGAAACGCTATATGCGTACATTATCCCATATACAAGATATTTATTTACCTGTAAGCATTGCTAATGTAGTACTCTGTTGTATATCCAATAACAAGTCCAGCCCACAAGCCAATTGCAACACAAAAGAAAACATGCCTACAACAACATAAGTTTCAATGATCATGACAAACTCCTAATAGGAAAGTATTTCAGAAAAGTGAATTATAACCTACCAGTTCTTTACAACCTTGTTAGTCCCAAAGTTAAAGATAGTGAACTCGGATGGTAGGGCAAAGAAGCTGACCATGGCTATCCCAGCAGTCATGATAAGGGTTGAGACTAGAAGTTGTCTCTTCAAAGAGAGTTTAATTTCAGTAACATCCTTAACCTCAAACATATCAGTTGCCAAAAGTGTTGTTATTAAACAAGCCACAATGCCAGTGGAACTTATGATTAATGGATATGACATGGCCGTGTAGTCATGGATGACACCAAAGGATGATATTGATGCCACAAAGAGTGCAGCACATGATGATTCAGCATAAGAACCAAAAAGGTCAGAACCAATCCCAGCAATGTCTCCTACATTGTCACCCACATTGTCTGCAATAACTTGCATAAGAACCAAAACGGTTATGCAGTGGAAATTGCGTTCTTAGATATTTCAAAATGGTCACAAGTTACGAAAACTTTGTCAATGAAATTGGGTCTAGGCAGAGAATAGGTAGTTTATAGAGTATCAAATATTACAGTTGGGTTCCTGGGATCATCCTCGAGAATATTTCGCTCAACTTTAACCCCAAGACCATAACCAGTAATGGATTCATAGAGTCCTTCCCAGTCATCTCCATAGTAGAGTTTAAAGAACTGGATGGAGACAAAGAGCACGAAGAGGCCATTGGCAGCCAGGAGGAAACCCATGACTGCCCCAGAACGAAAAGCTGTGATAAAAGCCTTTCCGACACCTTTTCTTGCTTCCAGAGTTGTTCTAGCATTAGCATAAGTTGCAATCTTCATGCCTAGAAAACCTGAAAGGACAGAAGTAAAAGCACCAAGCAAGAAAGCAATAGTGCTAAAGATGGCATTGGCCAGAGCAGGTTTGCAAATGTTCCCTTTGTTATATGTGCAAGGTTCACTTTCGGTGCTGAAGCCATTAACAGAACCAAGAAAGAGGAACATCATGGCAGCAAAAACTCCCGTGAAGATACCAAGGTATTTGTACTCCGTAAACAGAAAGGAGGTTGCTCCTGTGGACATGACATAAGCCGAATAAGAACAGATAGCAGAGGTTCTTGCTAATCGTCATAAAAGCAGCAAAGAAGAGAAGAACTGATGGTAAGACAATTGTCATAGGATTGAAAGAATACTTTGGCCATAGGACTGAAAGGAAGTGTCATAGTCTCATAGACAATTCCCAACCAAACCAAGTAGCAGTCTCTGCTATTTGAAAAAAAAAAAAGTAGACATCCCTCTGTCCACAGGTGACATACTCAAAAGAAGACATCTTCTGAATTTCGAACACAAAATACAAAAAAGAGGAACACGTTTGCTGCATAATCTAATAGTTTTCTTTTTCACCCTGACCTGTATGTACAACATACATATTTATACAGGAAGAGAGAAAAAGACAAGCGGAGAGAGAGCTCACCGAGTGAAATAGCATTCTGGATTTCGGCACACGTGATATTAACCTCAAGATTGTTAACGCCATCTTCTTCTTCGTCTTCAATTAACCTATCATTATAACCACCGCCAGACTCACCAGAGACTCTCACCTTTGACACCAAATACCACTGAAGCAAAGCAAATCCAATTCCAACCAAAGCAGCCACAGGAATCAGAACCTGCGCAACACCCTCACTCAGCACAACCATTTCAAACACAGCCACACCAACTCACTTGGTTTCTTGAGGAGTAGTACAGAAAATATGGCAAGGCCAAAGCTGCCCTGCTTTTCACTGCATGGCTTTATAGAATCTTCAAAGCTGGTTGGTTTGATTGACTGGTGGGGCAGACATGATACTTCTTAACCGTTAGCTAGTTGGTTTGATTGTCAGTTATGAGCTTTATCACTGTCTTTATCCTGTGCAGTTTTTGTACATCGGGCTCCTCATTCCCCACTTTGTCACTTTGTAGGTAAGGTTGGTAGGACTTAAAGGCTAAGGCTAGACAAGGATAGGGAAACAATTCAAGCCTTGTTTAATGAATGGAGATGGAGTACGCAATAACTGCTGTCTAAGTTTCATTTTATTACGGAAAGAGGATAAAAGATCCAATTTTTAATGTTCAGCTCATGATATTTACTGTGGCTCTTTCTTCTTGTTCTTTGTTAAAAGATTATGATCAAGACTTTAACTTTTTCCTCCGATGAGTTTGATCCGCTGACCATACAGTACTTGAACGCGGAAATATCTCAGTGGGTTAAGACTTAGTCCTATTGAAGACTCTTAACGATTAAGAAATATTCTTCCACAAGCTACCAAAATTGGTAGGAAACCTGGCGTGGATTAGACCGTGTAAGGCGTTCCGTGTTTCGTATCTTTGAAACTATTTTATGTAAATCGTGACTGCTAATGAAGTCTATTTCTGAAAATGACGTTGACAGAGCATGGTCAGAGGAAGTTGGACGTAACCATGGGTATTTTTATAGAACCATGGATTCAGTTCTCATGGTTACGTTCGCTGCTGCAGGTTTCAAATGAAGCTTAAGTTAATATAATGAAAATACACGTGTTTGAAGGGTCTTTGGTCTCACTTCCCATCAAGATATTGTAAGTGAAAGTGGAGGCCTAGCAGGTGAGCTTGACGGGAATAATTCAAAGTAGCGGTGGTAACTTGTCTCCAAAGATAATCACTTTGCATATTCTATTAAGACTTGGCTCAAGTTTACGGAAGAAATGGGATCTTAAGAGCAAGATATCTTGCCATGTCCATACTTTTGATTACTCGCCACTCTTACCTTGATCCTTTTTGTAGCAGATGCACTTCAAGTTGCATTCATCCTCAAAAAGTTCAATTATTAATTAACGAAACAATTGTAGCTTGGAAAGAAGAAAAAGGCTTTTCGCAGCTAATCTGCTATCTTTTCTTTAGGTAGCATTACGTTGTTCACATCTTGAAGCATTATTAGTTCCGTAAAGAGAAGCGATTTTTCTTCCCTATCTTTGTGCTTCAGTATTCTGCTCGGAAGGATGAAACTGAAACTTGAAAAAAGAAAAAAAAAAGATTAAGGCAAAAGAAAAGGTATTGCAGGATGAGGAAAAACATGACCAATCCCCATCCCAAAAGCTCTAAACAAGATGAGGTTGCCACGGTGTTCTTTCTCATTTACACGTTTGGATGCCATGTATTCAAATGGGGAAAGAACCTACGTTCTACTCAAGCTCAACATTATAATATTATATTCTGATTGGATAGCTTAACTACTTCATAAATTCAACAAAACTAAGATATGCTTTGATTTCCAAGATTCTACACGGAACTGACAAGTAGCACAAATTAAATAAACTTAGTTATTACAGAAATAGTGAAAAATCCAATTTGAAAACTGGCACTTTCAGTGTAAAACGTTGAACAAATAATCTAATTCCAATAATCATGCATTCCTCTTTGGCAACATAGAATGGTCGACGACCCCATTTGCTACAGTTACAGATCCCATCAAGGAGATGCGAGAATTGCATTCCATCTATTAAATATGCGCCAAAGAAACTCATCCTCCTGTCAAAAAGTTTTACAATGTGCACATTAGCTTCGAGAGGTGATTGATAGATCTTTCAAAGCCACAACATATGACCACAATTATAATGACTGCAATTGTGGGGATGCCCATCCAGGCAAAGGTGCATGAAAAACAAGAGGACGACCAGTAATAGGATGTTCAAAAGATAAAGACTCGGCATGAAGTTCATGTCTGTCATATATTTTCCCTTTCCACTCATACACGCCTTCATACTTCACATCCCCTCTTATAGGAATTCCAAGATACTGACAATGCAAGCGGATTTGATGTGTTCTTCCACTCCGAGGAAATGCTCGGACCAAAATCTCATCCACTTTTGCTTCTGCATCAATTTCAGGTCTTTTTTCATCTACTACAACGGTTTCACCTTTCTTACATTCGTATAGCTCTTCCAATTTCCCTTGTCCATTGACTGATAACAATTCAAAAGAAGTTTCCATGTCCCTGACTACAGACCCACCTGGTAGTGTCCGACCTACATCTGATGCAGAATATACACGCCAAATTCCAAATTTCGACCGACCATGACCTGATTTAACAGTAATGTTTTCCCATTTTGGTGCTGAACCAACGCACTGAGCAATGTATGTTTTCCTAACCTTGTGATTGGTAAATGCCTTTACAAGCTTAGAAGCTACTTTGTGTGACTTAGTAATTAACATTACACCACTCGTATCACGATCAAGTCGATTGGCAAGATGAAGCTCTGGCTGGCTGACTTTAAAATCTGAAATTGAAACTTTACCCAAATTAGTCACTCTCAAATTGAAGGTCACTTCGAGGCTCAATCAAAAAAACTTATCCTTTTCTTATACGTCAAAATACTTCATGTCTTTGATATATGCATCAAAAGCAGAACAGTTATTGCTTATAGCATCAGACTACGGCCGTTATAAGATCCAGTGTCTATGGATTTGGAACATATATATAATTAAAAAGATTGGTTTTTAGTGAAACCAACAGAACCCCAACCTAAACTGCTTTGCAACTCTTTCCAATCTATGAGCTTGTGGGAGTTTTGTTTGCAGAGCTCCCAACAGAAACCAACAGTCTATCACATTAAGAAAAGGCGTTAGCCGAACCCCCCACCTGGAACAAAAGCAAACGATTCACTGCCTATCCTAACAGCTAATGCCATGCCTTTAATGAGATATTGAGATGAAGACAACTACATATGCAGCTTATGAACAGTCACATTCCAAATTAAATCCAGCAGTTATACCAAAGTCAATTCAGCAGTTGTTGCTTAGCTAATTACAAGATGGGAATGTCCCATATGTTTGCTCAAGTGATCTCAATCGTTTTATATATATTTGTGTGTGTGTGTGTGTGTGTTTCTATGTCTATTGCACGGAAAAGGTTTTAATAGCATTGGATGAGCATGAGAAATATATCCAGTCATTGCTCAAACAAGAAGCCGGCAATTGTGGCATATATTTCAGTATCAAATCAGAAACTTCTAACGTTCAACAAGAACCATGGGAAGACAAGAAAATCCTATCAGTTAGAAAGATATAAAGGAGGAGCATACCATCGTTGAGTCCAATTGACTTTGAAGAATCAACACAAGCAGTAAGGACCTTTTCCAACATAGTCTCACAGTAAATTCCCTGAGGTTTATTGACTGCAATGAGCCACTGATCTTCGTACAGAACGTCACTCATTGAGAAAGAGAAAAGGCTTGATCTTGAAGAGGCAGCCATAGCTCTGGCTAACTCTATTTCCTTCGAGATTGGAGGGAGGGGAGGGGAGAGTGGTATGGGATACTTTTGTAGTTCCAGAGGTGTGCTTTGGGAAGTGACATCTGAGGGCTCATTTTGGGACGACATGGAACTGCTGTAGGAACAACAAAGAGAGAACGTCAAGAGCTTTCTGGGAATTCCCGATAGGGGTTTCGGAGTTGGGGAGAGGGTGGGCTTGAGTAACAACAAGCAGGCCATTGATGTGCCTGATCGCAAAGGTTAAACGTTGGATATCTTCTTAGTTCTTGCCTATGTTGGTGGGCCTAGACATTAGAATGCAGGACTGGTGGTCTTAGTCCAATTATTAGGTAATAGGGTCTTTCTTGGTCCTTAAACCCTGAAGCTGACTTACTTGTTAAACCCTTAGGTTATGTTTTGTTTGAAAGTTTGTTAATGAAATGATTATTTTATCATTTGGGATAAGAGTTTATAATAGAATGAGATAGATTTTATATTTAATTTAATTTAATTATAAACAATAAAAATAAAAAACATCATATTTAGAAGGTTTAGGATATAATGTAAAATGATAAACAACTTTTTTATTATATTACATTATAATCTTTTCTTTCAAACTATACTTCACTATATTATATTATGAAATCTTCCATCCCTCTTAAATAATAATCTTCAAATATTACATCTATTTATATTTTATTTATTATAAATCATTTCATTATATTCCATTACAAATATTATTTTACCTAAAAATAGTCTTATAGTTCACTTACTATATTGGATCTTTTACTTTTCAACAATAAGTCTCTGTGATGAGCTGGTGAAACTTACGAGACAATTTTTGTGGGGTTCGTCAAACGAAAAAGGAGGATTCACCTTGTTAACTGGGAGGAAGTCTGCAAACCAAAAGAGAAGGGGGGTCTTGGCATTCGGAAAATTCACGAAACCAACGATGCCTTATTAGCGAAATTAGGAGGGGCTTTGATTGCCAAGCCTCATGTCTTATGGGTTAAAGTCCTCTCTGCTAAATATCATTTTGATGCCAGCAATATCCCCACAAATAGTGATTCAGTGCTTTGGAAGAGCTTATAGGTAATTTGGCACATAGTTCTACAGGGCATGAAATAGATGATTGGTGATGGCCATTGAACTCGCTTCTGGATTAACTCTTGGATTGCAAGAACAGGACCCCTGTTTAACCATGTTACATCCCTAATCCCTGATTCCACGCTCAACCTCAACGTCTATAAATTTGTCGACATTGACGGTAATTGACATTAGGACGCAGTTCAATCTTACCTTTCGATGTCGATCTGCAGATTAATAGTAGGTACGTTTCCTCCGAAGCCTTACCTAGGGTGGGATAAGTTGATCTGGGGACTTTCCGACACTAGAGAATTCTCTATAGCTTCCACTTATTCCATGCTTTTGGACGATGAAGATGCCCTGCCTCATAGGGTTTGGAAGGAAATATGGCAATGGAAGGGCCCCCAATACATTCGCTCCTTCCTCTGGCTCCTTACATAAGATCGGTTACTCACTAACCAACAACGAGTCCGCACAAAGTTTACTACAGACGACGCTTGTTATCATTGTCAACTCGATGAATCCTCATTACACGTAATGCGAGACTGCATCAAAGCCCGCCAAGTGTGGATCACATTCCCTCCACACATAGTTTCCATTGGCTTTTTCATTATGCTGAATCGGGAGTGGCTCGTTACAAATCTCCAACACCATGGACGAGTACTAAGGCATGATTGGTCGATCCTTTTTGGCACCACTTGCTGGTTCCTTTGGACATGGCGAAATATGACCCTCTTTGATGAACATTTTACTTGGCCTTCCTCACCAAATTGTCTCATTTTGTCTTATGCAACTCTGATCCAATAGGTAGCTGAGAGGCACAGTCGAACTGATTCCGATCCTCGCCCTCGACAAGAGCAACTTATCGGATGACACAAACTTCCTACTAGGTGGGTAAAACTAAATACAGATGGTGCAAGCAAACGGTCCTCATCCTCAGCCACAACAGGTGGACTTATTTGGGATAGTGCAGGCAGTTGGCTTGGCTGTTTCACACAAAATCTTGGATGGTGCTCACCAGTGTACGCGAAACTTAGAGGAGTATTTACCAGGATCACACTCACGTGAACTTTGGCTTACTGCCGGATCGAACTTGAAGTGGATTCCACCGAAGTAATCATTATACTATCTTCTGCAGACAACTGAACAAAGGCCCTCAATCCCATAATCATAGGCATCAACAAGCTGTTTACCCAAAATTGGACTGTTGTACATCGACATATATATCGAGAGAGCAAAAAATGTGCAGATTGGTTAGCCAACTATGTAGACCAATTTGATGTTGGGGTCACTTATTTCGATACTACACCCATTGGGTGCCACTTCCTCCTTATCGAGGATATGCCAGGAATGGTTTTCCCTATACTAGATTTATAATATGTTTCGGTAGCTTTTGTTTAAAAAAAAAGAAGAGACTTCCAAGTAGGTAGAGGGACACATTCTCCCCCATTTGCTCTCGCCATAATATGTCTTGCCTATTGAGTACGTGGCTTTGAGGAATCAGGAGTATCAATGTCACGTGTTATTTTTATCAAATGTGAGTCATGTTGGGTTATCAAATTGTGAATTTTACTTGCACTGTTGTAGATCCCACTCCCGCAAGACACGTACCCGACATCATGAGTGATATCCGAGTTCGTGCCCCGCGAGGTTGGCATGCTAGAACACTCAATCAGTCAAAAATCGGTATAAATGTTTTTTTAATAACAAACATACACACCTTTTTATGAAAATCAACATTCAAATTGGGCCCACTTTATTCGTAAACTTTTTCAATCATAACAATACAATCAATAGAATTTTCAATAATCGTTTGAGCCCTTTCACAAATATAAAACACTTTAGTCATAATGTCTTTACATTATAACATAAATCATATCCACATTTTTCAACACTTTCAGAATACATAATTTGATACAAAAGTTGTGGAACATACAATTCAATACAAAAAATAAAGAAATACGATCGCAATTTGTCGCGATCGCGACTTCTCCCTTCCTGCTTTTCTTCTTCTGACCTGTATTGTTAAAATGGGCATAATTTTCACTAAGGATATCATATTAAGATCATTTCGAAGAAGACTTCTAGACCTACAAATTCCATGAAGACCTCAGAAAGATATTTTGCATCCAAAGGGTCAACATTTCCATTCAATGTAGCTGTCTTGAATGTCCATCCTATGCAGCATCACAAACTTATAACGATAATATCTCTCAACTCCGGTATAAAAAAATTTCATACTATATAGCGTTGGAAAGATAGAAAGATAATTTACAACTTTCAAAAAGACAACTTATTCTAATTCAGCCTAGATTAATCCAATTTTCCTCTGAATTCAGAACACACATTTCTACCCTATTTCTCTTTTTTTTTCTTTTATTCTAAACCAACTTCTCTAACTTATTTGATTTCATCATCTCAAGTGGATACTTCTTCAAGTATACCTAATTTCAACT
>JANVCL010000007.1:4410215-4435887 GCA_026546855.1 Erythroxylum incrassatum
GAATTTTTTCTCTCACACTAAACAACTCTTTCTCTTCTTACACCAGAACCTTAAGTTCTCTTTGTGCTCTCTCTTCTCCTCCTTCGTTTGCTTCTCTTTTATAGAGAATGTCATGGATGAATGTCAAAATTAGCTACACCAACCTCCAATCAAGCCACCATTGTTGAGTTAATAATCACCAAAAGTAAGCTTCAATTTCTGACTTTGCAAGCTTCAATTTTTGACTTTCTTTGAGACAATATTCAACACACTACCCTAATTACTGCTTCCATTGCACAACGCACCAAAAACTCATCCAACTACAACCTCAGAGGTACTCACCCCCCCCCCAAAAAAAACAACCCACCCTAGCGCTCTACTGATCGCCCCAACAACCAATCACATCATTGGCGTAACAACAACAAGTTAGCCCCATGGCTCGATAATAACAATAACAATGATCATGTTCGTTGCCAACTCTGTCGCAAACCAGGTTATGAAGCGGATGTGTGTCGTTCTTGGTCGCATAATCATCTTGAGGCCAAGGCCAACTTTGCCATGGGCCACCAGAGTCCAAACCATCCCTGGCTACTCGACTCTAGAGCATCTCATCATGTCAGAACTGAGCCACATCAAATGCCGGAATATATTGGCCCTGATGGTATTTCTATGGGAAACGATACGAAAATATCAGTTACTCATTCTGGTTCCTCTCAGTTATCTGCATCAAATAAAGTTTTTATGCTCTCAACACTCTTTGTGCACCTGATATAAAGCGTAACCTTATTTCCGTCTCTAAATTTTGTCATGATAATCTAACATTTGTTGAATTTTTTCCATCTCATTTTTGTGTGAAGGACCTACACTCGAGGATTTCGTTAGTGCGCGGCCAGAGTAAAGACGAACTGTACGAGTGGCCCGAAACATCACAACCTCCACCTCAAGCCTACTCCGTTAATAAAAATACCACAGTCAGTACTTGGCATCACAGACTTGGACATCCCCATTCTCGAATTTTGAATTTTATTTTCAATAACTTTTCTCTGTCATTTTCTGATTGGGACAAATTTCATTTTTGTAATTCTTGTCGTTCTAATAAAGCTCATCGCTTACCGTTTCACGAGTTCACTCTCTTAAGTAAAACTCTTTACAAACTCTTTTTAGTGATTTATGGGGCCCTTCCCCCGTCCTTTCAATTGACAAAAAATTATACATATGGATTTACACTTTAAAAAATAAAAGTGAGTTCAACAAAATCTTTCAAAACTTTCATCCCTTGATGGAAAAACATTCCAAATACAAAAATTTTATCACTTTATAATGATGGTGGCACCGAGTTTAAAAGTCTTGACCCTTATTTGAAATCTAATGGCATTGAACACCTAGTGAGTCCACCATACATACCTTAAAGAGTTGCTATTGTTGATTACTAGCCCACATGCCAGAAAAGCCCACATCACCTCCTCCTACGTTAAATCAAGATTTACCCTCGCCTATTAACCTACCTTCCATACGTGCTTCACCCTCACATTAGCCCCAAACGGCTCCCCATTCACAATCAATCCACTCAGGCGCTGCTCCAATGGCTTCCTCATCAGGTACGGTTTCTCCTTCCTCTACCCATGAAACACTCGAAACCTCCTCTACTCATGCTACACCTTCTACCGCTCCACTCAACCTCCGACTAGCCAAGCCACATTTACCAAATCCTTTATACATATGACCAACCATCACATCACCTCCCTCCAAACAACTACCAATTGCCTATCACTGTCACTCCCAAAGCATGATAACCCACATATCACCAGCTCTTTGTAAAGACCCTTCCCCTCGTCCACCAAGCCCGCTCTCAACATCCCTATCTCCTTCCCATCCCATAACAGACTGTGTACATTTGAAATGTTGGCTAATGCATGATCATGTCTTCAAGTTGTACACCTTATAACTCTCAATTCCAGTATCTAAAAATTACAAACTTTATACTAATTTAAAGCTAAAAGAATAAGCTACAACTTTGGTTAAGACACCTTAGCCTAATTCGGCCTACATCAATACAGTTTATTCAATAAAAACAGGATATGATTTCTGTCCCTTGTAGTGTTATAGCCTAAGACAAGACTCAATTCCATGCCACTTTTGAAAGTCTTAAAGACAAATAAAATTTGAATTCTTCAAGAAAGTTGTAGAAAGATGTCTCAGGTTTAATCTGAATTAAGAATCAACTCATTTGGAAATCTAGAGATCAAAATATAAATAAAATACCGAAGCATGTTTAATGAAAATTCTCCAGTTGATAACATTCCAACACATTTCCTCACTTTCATCCGATCAATATTTTTCAAATCAATTCAGAAATCTACCAATTTTTATGAAGAGGTAGAAAAATGTGTTAAAAATCTATTGGTTCAAGTCTCATGTCATTTGGTGGTCGGATGACAAAGTTATGGTTAAAAGAAGCAAAGTTGTTCAGGGTGAGTCAGCCCTTCGGGTGCACAATCGTGAACTCCCATCTTCTTCAACGGTCATTTTTTCTTTTTTCCATAAATCACAAATCTTCTTCTCTTCTTCCTTAATTCATTCCTAATTCATATTCTCTTCATTTTTACACCCATGCAACTTATCTTATGCTAAAGTAACTAAAAATGCAAGATTAGTTACAAATACCAAAACCAGAAAAAAAATTTTCCCCACTATTCATCATCTTCAACATTTGTTTACAACATTATGTGCACTTTCTCTCTTTCTTTATTTAACGGTTCCTACACCATTTCTAACTTATATTCTTTGCATTTCTACTCCCATTTTAGCTCATCTTACTCTCATACAACTCAAAACTCAAGATTCAACCCAAACATCAAATTCAAAACTCAAGATTCAACCTAAACACCAAAATCAAAACTTACCTATGGTTTTTCCAACATAATTACTATACAATATATCAACTCATCTTTCTAACCGAAATACACAACTTACATAACTCGTGCATGTGTTTATTTCCAACACTAACACATCATCAAACTCATTTACAGTATCCATAAAACTTAAAACACAACTTACTTGTTTCAGAAAATTTCAACAGTGAGAGTGAAGAGCAAGGTTTCGGTGGATGGGGGAAGAAAACAATAAGAATAGATAGAAACAAACACTAGCTGGGTTAAAATGTTTGCATGCAAAGGATAACACTGATGTAAGAATCAAAACCAGTATTTCGGTGATGAGGGTTCAGTGATTTTTGGTGAAGACCAAACAATCCAAAAGACAAACAATGAGCTATAGTAATTTGCCTTCTAACACACATACTTACATGTGTTGTTATCATATTGACACATGCCTCCATGCATGACTCCCATTTGCCTTTCATGCAAGCTACCACATGTCTCCAACGTGTCAGGCCATTTGTTACACAATGAATGATGTCAAATGTCAATAATTTGTAGGCTTGATCATACTAATTTTTATATACCACTTAACTTATCACTTGACAATTTTCCTAGTCCAAAATCCAAAATACCCTAAATTTTCAAAAAATTTCTAAAATTCACCAAAAATTGTGCAATAATAATAATAATCTCCAAATAAAATTTTGATACATAAAACCACAATTCTCTTTTTAATCAAAATTTTAAAAACAATTATATCCGAAATGTCAATGAATGCATGTATAATTATTTGTCTGTGTCAAAAATACATATACACATATAAGTGACTACTTAAATATGCAAAGCATATAATGCACTGCTAATCCTTCATTATTCTAGCCCCTAATATGGGGTGTTACACTTTGACTCATTAAGAGTGCTTACATTTTGAGAAAATTGTTGAAAGACGTTAACCACGTGTCGATGAATGATTTCCATGAAAGCCCCAGAAGATTGGAGCTCGTTTTGGCCACAAAAAGTGGTTCAAAAGTTAGAATGGAACCGAAATCAGGTATTCCACATTTCCTTCGTTTATTTCCCTTTCATGAACGATCTGAGACATGTAATAAGGTCCATGTTATGTGTTACATGTGGTATCAGAGCGGTTACATGATTAGGTTATCAGAAACAAAGGTTTTCTTCGATTTTAATCCATTAAGATTTTCGTTGGTTTTTTATTCATTTTTTGATTTTTTTTACGTATATGATTGCGTGAAAGTGGTATACATGAGGTTAGCTATTAAAAACGGGCCATAAAGTGCAAAGAAGGCTCCCAGGGCTGCTGAAAATCATCCTCCATGTTGGAGGGAGATTGCACCGTCTGGTGCGTGTGGTGCACGCACCCGACGATACTACAACAACCACCCACGAGCGGTTTGGCTGGCACCCGACACGTTGACAGCGCAGATGGGAACACGTGGTGCGTGGTGGCATATGTAATACATGCGCCACCAGTAACCCCTGTGCATCTAGGCACATGAGGCGCTTGTGAAGCACACCCCAGACGTCAGGCTAATGTCAGCGCTGACGTCAACACCAGAAAAAAGAAAAACTTTCAGAATTCCCATAAGGGTGCCCCAGGTCCTTTTGGGTCAGTTTTTGGGTCGGCTTGATGTTAACACTAGAACAAAGGAAATTTTTCATAATTCCCGTAAAGGTGCCCCGGGTCCTTTCGAGTCAATTTTCGAGCTAAGGGAATTTTTAAAGTAAAATTTTCAATTTTTTTATAAATTATGTTGGTAATTTGTTTCTAGAAAATTTTTAAAAGCTTTTTAAAGCTAATTTTGAGCGAATTTTTCATGCTTCAAATTGCACGTAAGGGAGACATTTAAGGTTTCGTGTCTCATGTAATAGGTTTGGTATTCGAGAAAGCATGATAATCACTCTAATTGAGAATTTTTAAGATAAAAGTCTCAAATAAATTTTAAAGACAATGTTTTCAGTACCAGTATGTGATTATTTGACTGTGTATTTGGTTTTTTTCCATTTATAGTTGATTTTCATATACAATAACATAAGGATTTATCCCTTGTATTTGTGGTCTTTTTGGGTATTGGTGGGATGGTAGTCACCACAGTGACCTTTCAAGTCAGTATTTGAATAGTATCGCTTGCTTGTTGGGGATTCTTTGATCTCATGTTTGGCTATTCTGCCCACATGTGTTGGCCTTACATGAGATTTTGCGATGTACATGAATGCATAAGATAGAGGAAAGTTGTTGCTTGAATGATCTATTCACCCACATGTGGTAGTGTCATGAGAGTTGATAGTTTGTACTCTGATCACTTTTATGTAAAGGTCTAATTGCATAAATTATGTATTCAACCTACAGGTGATTCATAATATGGTAAACAACAATGCAGTCACGATTGAGACCTTGACCAGTTTTAATTTTAAGAAGTGGAAGAAGGATGTTGAGTTTGCCTTAGAGATGGCTGACATCAACATGATGATGCTAGTTGAGAGACCTTCTCCACTTGCTGATATTAGCTCGGAAACTGATAAGGCGGTTATGGCAATCTAGGAGCAGTCAAATAGGATGTGTTATTTGACCATCAAGAGGTTGATCCCGGATCATCTGCTAAGTGGATTACTGGACACAATCATAGCAAAAGAGTTCACAGACAGTATTTTCTAGAGGTACAAGGTGTCTTCCCATATGGAGCAGAGCACTTTGATTAAAGATTTATTCTCTATGAGGTACAAAGGAGAAGGAGGCTTCAGAGAGTATATCATCAGGATGGTTTACCTTCAAAGTAAATTGAAGACACTAGATGTACTCATTCCTGATACACTCATAGTACATCAAGCACTTAAAATGCTCCCACGAGAGTTTGAGATGTTGGCGACGTCATACATCTCTCAGGATGAGACTTGGGGCATCAATGTCTTGATTTCCCGATGTGCTACAACTGAGGAGAAGCTTAAGAGTTCTCCTCATAAAGCCCTGTATGCAACCACTAAAGGTAAGGGAAAGGCGAAGCCCCAACAGTCTAAGGGTAAGGATAAGAAATCCAAACCCTCTCCACAGATTCAGACTGGACTATCTAGCATTGCCAAGGGCTCACGTGACATGAAGAGTATAAGGTGCTTCTTCTGTAAGAAGAAGGGGCATAGGAAATCTGATTGCCTGAAGTACAAACTTGGAAGGTTAAACAGGAGCTATCAGGTAACTCCTCAGCCTATATGATTCATGAATCCAACTTAGCTATAACTACATCAAGTTCTTGATGGCTAGATAGTGAAGCTTCTAATCATGTTGCTTCTACAATACAGGGGTTTAGATCCACGAGAAGGCCGACTAAAAGAGAGGAGAAGTTGATGGTCGACAACAATGAATAGGTGGACATTTTGTATGTAAGGGATGTAGGTTTGAACCTCGATACAGGGTTTATACTGGTTTTACGAGACACTTTTTATATATTGTCTTTTAGATGAAATCTGATCTTTGTATTAATTTTGGATAAAAAGGGTTATCGTTTTGTATTTTATACTTCGGTTGTAAATATTTTTATCAATGTAAGACATATAGGAACTGCCTTCTTATCCTCCAGATTATATAGAATGTGTCTTACTCCTAACGAAATGTATGCTTCTTCTTATATTGCCAAACTTGTTACTCGTAAGAGAGCCTTTATAAAGGAAAAATCGTACATATTGTGGCATAAACGCCTTGGCCACATTTCTAGAGAAAGGGCTGAGAGATTGATAAAGGATAACATTCTCCCAACTCTGGACTTTAGTAATCTGGAAACATGTATTGATTGTTGCAAGAGTAAGTTGACCAAGATAAAGAAAAAGGGGTTAACTCTTGCTTCTAGTTTATTGGACCTCATATATACAAATGTTAGTGGTTCCTATACAGCCACGTTGTGCAATGCTAGATATTTTCTATTTATAGATGATTATTTTTGCTTTTTATAGAATTTTCTTTTTCAGACTTGTATTGGTAAAATAGGCATAACTTTTAACTAAGGATATCATATTAAGGTTATTTAAACCTCGTTTTGAAGAAGACTTCTAGACCTACAACTTCCACGAAGACCTCAGAAAGATATTTTGCCTCCAAAGGGTCAAAATTTCCAATCAAAGCAGCTGTCCCAAATGTCCATTCTATGCAGCATCACAAACTTCTAATGATCATATCTCTCAACTCCGGTATCAAAAAATTTCATACTATATAACGTTGGAAAACTAGAAAGATAAGCTACAACTTCTAAGAAGATAACTTTGTCTAATTTAGCCTAGATTAATCCAGTTTTTCCCTTGAATTCAGAACACACATTTCTACCCTATTTCTCTTTTCTTTCTTTTATTCTAAACCAACTTCTCTAACTTAATTGATTTCATCATCTCAAGTGGATACTTCTTCAAGTATACCTAATTTCAACTCAACATCATCCATACACATTTCATATTTCCTATTTGATCATAAACACTCAAAATATAACACATTCTTATACACTCCAAATAGAACATAATGTATACATTCATCCAACAGTGTACTGTGCCCAGTTCTCAATTTCATGTCAAATTTTGAGGCTCTTAAATACAGAATTTAAATTTGATGTCTTCACAAAAAATGTAGCCATATGTCTCTAGTTTAATCCAAACTAAGAATAATATTATTTGGATAAATAGAGAAAAAGTTATGCCACAATTTTCAAATCAACTACCAATTTTGTTTCCAAATTTACCCTAACACAACTCATACGAAGATCATCTTTTCTACTCCATCTATTCCTCATTCTCAACTCTATTTCAACTCAGTATCATTCATAACCAAATTATAGTCCATGATTGATCATGAGCTCTAATAATAAAACATACACAAACATACACATTCATCATAAACTTACTACACATATTCAATTCCTCTATCATGATCATTTACCACTAACTATCATCATATATGCTTTTGTTTAGACAAACCATGAAGAACAAAGTTTAACTTACTTGATTTACCCAAAGCTTCTTCAATAGTCTCTAAGAAACCCTAGCCTCCCACATCAAATGATCCTTATCTTGCCAAAGTAGAATAGGTGGGGTTTTCATCAATATGATGGAGGAAACAAGGTGTTGAACTCGTAAGGTGAAGGATGATCACACAAGCTCAACGTAAGGAGAGTGAGAGTGAGTGTCTTGTAGCTTGAGAGAATAAAGAAGAGAGTATTTTGTTTAAGTGAAAAACAAAGGAGATGGTCATTTAATTGGGTAAATCATGGGTTATAAACAAGGAGGTTAAATACTTGGTGGGTACTTAAATAAAAAATAGCTAATGCCATCTTGTTTACACTATTACATATTTCTTAGAAATTAGTTCATTTGTCTCCAATTTCTAATCCAATTGTCTCCTAATTTTCAATGACACTTGTCATTAAATCTTAATGTCACATATAAAATTTTCCATTGCCATTTGACTCTTATTTCTACTATTATTCATCAATTGTTCTGCTACTTGGCATTTTTTGGCCCAAAATATCCTTAAATTCCAGAAAATTTCCAAAATTTTCATATATTTTTTCTAAAATTCACCAAAATTGTTATCCAACTATTTACACTTCTCCCATTGAGTTTTCAATACAAACAATTCACAATTCTTAATTTAAGCACATTTATAACCAATTATACCCAGAATGCCAATAAATGCATGTACAATCATTTTAATGTGTGGAAAAATTTAGATTCACGTGCTTGTATGCTATCAATATGCATGTGCATGAAATGCATTTTCTTAGTCTCTCATTGCTATTTCTCAATTACAGAAATTTAGGATTCTAACCCTTAGTGCGGGAACGAGATGTTACAACTGCGTTTGATATTTTGATTTGGGATTTGAATGTTAGCTTCATATTATTATTATTATTATTAATTTTGAATTTGCATAATGGATCTATATAAGTTAATAAAGATCAGAAAACACTTGTGATAAAATTATGTCAAGTAATTGCAACTGGGTATGAAGTGAATTGGTTTTTCTATTTACTAAAAATATGTATAAATGAATATCTTACAACTTTTCAATGTCTTTGAATAGAATCATATATCTCTATTTTAATCCAAATTAAGAATCATCTTGTTTTGAAGCTACTTATGACTTATTCTATTTATGATAGTTACATCAATACCATTTGGATATATACCATTCGTAGCTCCATGTCTCTAGTTTACCCCAAATCAAAAATCATCTCTTTTAAATCTCTACTAATCCAGAAAACATCAAAATACTGAAGTATGTTTTTTTAAAAAATCCTTTAAAGATAAGTCACAAAGCAATCTATTTCAAGTATAATTGAGTGACAGTGACCCGTACGCCCATCTTATTATAGGCAATCAGTTTAAACATGCTAATGAAATAAAAGAAAACTATTTTATTTTATTCATTTATTTTGTCCAAGAGAATTTTCAATATTAATTTTATTTTCTGTGCTAACAAACCAATTTCTCCTTTTCAATTTCAATTCAATAAAACCCTAAAACTTCAAAATCACAAAAAATGATATCAACATAAATCAAGCTCACGGT
The DNA here is from genome assembly GCA_026546855.1 of Erythroxylum incrassatum. Classification (NCBI taxonomy): domain Eukaryota; kingdom Viridiplantae; phylum Streptophyta; class Magnoliopsida; order Malpighiales; family Erythroxylaceae; genus Erythroxylum; species Erythroxylum incrassatum. Next base: position 4,419,638 of record JANVCL010000007.1, read on the forward strand.
AAGTGTAAGAGGTTAGATAGAAGGTATTAGGGTTATTTTAGTAGGAAAGCATGATTTTCACTCTAGAAAAGCATTAAATGCTCACTTCCTTCTAGAAAAATGTTCCTCTATGTCTTATGTTTCCATAGACACCAAAATCACTCAACTTGATTCAGAAATAAAGAAGTTATGACCACCCATAAATGGCCTTCTGTAAAGCATACATGAGTTCTCCTACTATTTGCTTCTTCATTCTTATTTTGTATGTAGCCGTGCTTAATGTCTATAATCAAAATCCTCAAAAGTGTCCTGCAGAATCTTGATGAACACATTCAACCTTTTATTGTAACTAGTAAAGCAAGGTACATTTTCATTTTGTTTCAATTTCTGTCGCTTAGGGTTAGTCAGGATACCCGTCTGCTCGTCGCGACGAGATAATTAGTTGACGTCGTGGTCTGCTTGGTTTCCTATAACAAACCAAGTTCTCATTCAAACAACATTCAAAAGAAATTCATAAAGCTTTGAAGTCCCTTTTTTATTTACGTTTGCCCTGAGGCATCGCTGGTCGAGCCTTGAGCGGCATTATCAGTGAACCTTATTGTATATATTTTTTGATTATTAATTTGATTTTTTCTGATTTACCAAAAAAAACATTTCCAATTTCGTAGAAAATTTTAAATTAGATTGCGCTTTTGATAAGTTCTTCTTTCTTTGAGTCTTGTGATTCTTTTGTCCCGTCTTTAGTGATATCAACTTGTCCCATCTGGGCTTGTCTTCAGCACGAGCTTAACCTTATGTATCTTATTATCTAAGAAATTTAAACTTTCATTTATTATTTTATTGGAAATATCATTCAACCTTTTAATGTAAGATGATTATTATTATTATTATTATTATTATTATTATTATTATTATTATTATTATTATTATGCTTGTTAATACCATAATTTTTAAATTAGAGTCATTGAGATGATAAAAGCACCTAGATTACACCCTTATTAAGCCTTTTTCTTTAATTTAGTATACCCTATTTTTATCCCTTAGGTGTAACCAATTTGAGACTTAACTTTTTCCTTTAGATTATTTTACCTATGATGCAAGACAATAACTAATTTTTTATTGTTAGTCTTATAGTTAATTTTACACCCTGAAGCATTATATTTACCTAAAGCCTTAGGAAAGTTATAGGATTATATACTTGATTGTATATCTTCTCATATGTTACTTATCAATAATTCATCTTATCTCCTTGTCATTGAAAAATTGTAAAAGGAAAGAGAAAATGTTTTAATATTTTAAGATGTTGAAAGAATTAGAAGGAGAAAGAGAAGACATTTGATATGTTTTACACCTTATTTACATTCTATATGGAGATTTAAATTGGATGGATAAAATTGTTGTATGATCTTGTTTATGTAATTTTCTTAATGTTAATTAACCCACAATCTATCCTTTACTTTACTTTGGCTAAACCATATTTCACCTTTATTAAAAGACCTTTTGATTTTTACCTATAATTTATTTTACTGTGGTAGAGATGTGATTTCTTTTTTTAAAAAAGTAATTCTTTGATGAAAGGATATTTACAATCTTGCTTCTAGGAAAAAAAGTTACAAGAATGCCTACTTCCGTAGGAATTACTAATACTTGAATAGCCTTTACTCTAGAAACCATCTTTGCTTTATGCTCTAAGTGATTTTGGTGACCAATCCTCATAACAATATGTTTAGTTTGCACTGGAGTATAATGATCTGGAAGACTTGCTTCTTGCTTTTAACCTGTTTCCTAAATAGTCTATTGTTCCTCTATATTCATAGGTTGTAAACCATTGTAGCTAAGCTTGTTTTTAGTACCTTATAATCTATTTTGTTTTCCATTTTGATTGATGAGCCCCATTTAACCACGTCATTCCAACTAGAGACTACCTTCCATATATTAAGGAGGCTGAAGTAGCAGTTGTGAGTCTAGGTCGATCCTACAGAAAGTATGTGTAAAGCTTTTGAAATGAAATCAATCAGTGTTTAGGTTATTGGGGGGGAGGGTTTGGTTTGGCTTTTAGGTAAGAAATTAAAATGAAACTAAACTAATGAAAGCAAATTAAAGAAAATATTCTAAAAATGATGAAAGAGATGAATTTGTTGAAGACGTGATCATTGGTTTAATCTCGACCTATACACCATTAAACATACTTCATTGAGTTGTTATTCTCATACCTCTCTATTAACTATTAATTGTAAGTTGATAATAAGCTCTGTTAACTCCGGTTTTTCCTTACATCGTGTTTACTTAAGAAGAGCTCATTAATTAAATCTAGCTATCGACCAACCTAGAATAAGCTCTCTAGATTTAATTAGACAGCTACATTATGAGTTAATAAAACAAATTAATCAAGGCAACAATTACACAAGCTCTGTTCATTTAATCTAGGTTATGTTATCCCTAATGATTCGAAATCATTAGTAGCTACAAACAAATCTCAACATAATAATTACAGATTGTATTGAAGATTCTAGCAATGAATTCTTACATAAAAACAATCAAATAGAGCATTCAATCATTCTTACACAACACCCAAATATTAAACATAAGATAACATAATCAATCTTTAAAAGAAAGGACAACAAACAATGAAAGAAATGCTTAACCAGATTCTTTGGAGTTAATATCACCTCTGAATCGGGTCAAGAAAGCCTAGCCCTCAATGGGTCCTCAAAGGGGAAAACTTTGCCCACTAACGCCTCCCAAAACCCTAGAATGATTCCTTAAACCTTTCAGGTGAGCTAGCATGATTTCACTAATGTCCATATTGACTCACAGCTGTGAGCCTCTTTTCTATTATGTCACCCATGCAATTTTGGTCATGGGCATGAGAGATGTCTCACGCCCATGGCACATTTTTATGGCTTTCAAGTAAGAAATTAAAATAAAACTAAACTAATGAAAGTAAATTAAAGAAAGCATTCTAAAAATGATGAAATAGATGAATTTGTTAAAGACACGATCATTGGTTCAATCTCAACCTATACACAATTAAACTTACTTCATTAAATTGCTGTTCTCATACCTCTCATATCAACTATTAATCGTAGGTTAATAATAAGCTCTATTAACTCCGATTTTTTCTTACATCGTGTTTAATTAAGAAAAGCTTGCTAATTAAAGCTAGCTATCGAACAACCTAGAATAAGCTCTTTAGATTTAATTGAACGGCTTTATTATGAGTTAAAAAACAAATTAATTAAGGCAACAACTACATAAGCTCGGTTCATTTAATCTAGGTTATATTATCCCTAATGATTCGAAATCATTAGTTGCTACAAACAAATCTCAACATAACAATGACGGATTGTATTGAATATTCTAGCAATGGGTTCTTACATAAAAACAATCAAATAGAACATTCAATCATTCTTACACAACACTCAAATATTAAACATAGGATAATATAATCAATCTCTAAGGGAAAGAAAAACAAATAATGAAAGAAATGCTTAATCGGGTTCTTTAATGTTGATGTCACCTTCGAATCAGGTCAAGAAAGCCTAGCCCTCAATGGGTCTTCAAAGGGTAAAACTTTGCCCACTAACGCCTCCCAAAACCCCTAGAATGATTCCTCAAACCTTTTAGGTGAGCTAGCACGGTTTCACTAACGTGCATGTTGACTCACAGTTGTGAGCCTCCTTTGCATGTTGTCACCCATGCAATTTTTGTCATGGGAATCAGAGATGTCTCACATCCATGACACATTTTTCATGGCCATGAGAGATGTCTCAAGATTATGAAAAATTCACGCATGGTCATGAGCCATTGTTCTTCAAAATCACTCAAGAAGAGGGTTCAAATATAGTTCTTTTGACTTTATCTCTTTCGCTTCCATATGGTGCCTAAAATTAAATATGAACTAAAGTGAATGTCTTAAGGAATTCATATTATTAATCGTTAAGTGTTATGGAATAAATGTCTAATCAATTAAGCACAGATTAATTTCTCCCACGCTTAACTTTTGATTGTCCTAAGGTAAAACATCTAAATCAAAGTCACATAACTAAAATATTTACTCATTTCCCATATTTCCTAAGAATATATATTTATGAGCAAAGATGAATAACTTTCAAAAACTATAGAAAAACTGAACATTTAATGCTTCTACTCATGATCAATCAATAATTATTAGCGTTAGAAACTGAGCAATCTAGTGGTAGGCTTGGACAAAATGTGTTTAATATGATAAATTCACTTGGATGAGGAAAACGAATGTCTCCAAAAAATTGGAGTGATATGTGTAATTATTGGGCCTCTCCCAACATTTAGGTTTGTTTTCTTTCTCTTTATATTTGCTTCTATTAATCTTGTTACACTATTTAATGACTATTTCTTTTCTTTTATTTAAGAAAAGTACCAGAGAGTCAATGTGAATAGAGGAAAAATTAAAACTCCTCACAATTTAAGGCTCCAAATATTTGTTGTCTTGAAAAATGAAAATGTAAGTTCTTTGTTTACAAGTTATAATTATATTAGTAAACACAATATTATTTATCATATTTTGTATTTTTTTCATAAAATAGAGTCAGAAAGAACTACATAAAGAAGAGTGTGATAAAATCACACTATAGAAACTGACACATTATAATGAAGGTGAAGGGTAGATGTCTGAAGAAGCACACAATAACTATGTAATTATAAAAATTTGTTTAAATTTTAATTTATTTATTTATGTAGTATTAACTAATAATATTTGAATTGAATATACAAATTTTAGAATAAGATGTAGGAGTTGTTGCAAACATCAATGTCTAACAGAAATGGGCCGAATGTAGATGACATTTGCAACAAGATGCTTGGTACATGATCTGGATATATCAAAGGGAAAAGGTTTGGCCTTAAGTCAACTTATCCATCCTCATCAAGACCAGCATGTATTCAATGTCTTGAAAAGGAAAATAAGTTGCTTAAAAAGAGGTTAGCCAAGCATGGAAAATATCTAAGAAAATTACTTGACCTGAATTATGTAAGCAGTGATTTTGAAAGCGAGACTGAGTGATTAAACTAATCTTTGTATTTTTTAGGTATATAAGTAATTTTGCTATTGTAATTAAAATCTTGTACATTATCAAATTTAATGATATTTTATTTTTATATGTAATGTTTCAAATTTTTAATTATTTTGTATAATAAATTAACAACAAAAAATCTAAATATTATATACAATAATATGGATCAAAAATTTCACAAATAATTTTCATTAATATGTTATAACATTTAGGTGAAATGTATATAAAAATTTGATTACATTTTACAAAATGAAGCTAAAAACATTTATCTACGTTTTAAAAAAACATAATTAAAAATATTTGACTATGTTTCTGGAAACCTAGCTAAAAAAACTTTGCTAAAAATAATTTGCTACATTTTTTGAAATGTAGCTAAAAACTTTTAGTTATGTTTTCTTTTTTCTTATGCTTTATTTTTGTATAAAAAAGTATGAGCAACGTTTTGAAAAATCATCACCAATATGTTTTGAAAAAGTCTATACTTTTTCGCTACGAAAATTAAGCATAGGAAAAAAATTATTAATGACCATTAGGAAAAAACATCGCCTATAGTTTTCTTCTATGGAAATTTAACGACATTGTCGGTGACAACTACAAATTGTCGCTAATGCTTATTAGTGACGAATTTGTAACTTTCAACGATGAAATAAATCGTCGCTAAAAGTCCCTTCTGTTATGGCATAGCAGTAAAGGTCTGAACCAACAATAGTTAAGAAACTTTAAATAATATAAAGGATTAATTACATCAAATTTTTTATAATATTATTGTGTTAAATATAATAAATTTTGAATTTTGTCAAAGAATTTGTTGTAGCTTAACAATCAATTAAATAGAATCTTTTCTTAATAGTTATATTTTAATTTTGATTGATTTCGATGAAATAATATAAATTTTTTTCTCAATTTTAGGTTTCGAACTTTATGCTTTATGGTTAACTGTTTTCCCTCTCTTACTTAATTTTTTTTCCTTGATTAAACAATTTGTTGTTTTACTCACATTCTATTCACAATATTAAGGATGACATTGAAAAATTAATGTTTTTTATTATTAAGATTATAAATTAGAAATTTTTTTTGGTTCAATACTCTTAAATTGATAAAATATATTTAAAAATTATTTAAAAATATATATTCTGATTAAATAAACTATGAGGGCCTCTTTGATAAAGTTGAAATAGTATTTCAAAGCCAACTATTTGTCAATTATATACCCTCATTAGTCAGCTGCGTTTGAGCCATACCTTCTCAACCTTTAAGCATACTGTTCAAATCTCCAGATCCAAGCTGCGATAGCCTAAGTTCGTGATTGAGCCCCAAAAACCGTGGTTATAAAATACGTAAAACAATAAGAATGATGATGATGCACAAGTTACACGGATACTATTCTCCTACTAAATTAAGGAATGCAAGAAAGTATATCATAATTGAATTCTCAGTCTATGATTGCCCAGCATGTGCGTGGATATGTTTATATCGTGTTATGTGATAAAGCTATATCTTTTTCCCTTTTGTCATATAAACTTGTTGAAGTAGACAGAGATGTATATATATGTATATCGAGCACTAACAATCCAGAGTGACAAAAGCTCAGTCTACTACTCTACTCTACAGATGGAGAAAGATATCCATCCATTTGCTTTCCACTAGAATATATAGCTCCTTGTCTAGTTTATACCCTCTTTTATTCCCATAAGCCATGTAAGCACCCATCCCAAGAACCAAAAGGGCAAAAAGAAACTAAAAGATAACTTGGAACTGGATCAGAACACAAGTGAGTTGTCCTTTGGCCTTGAAAAAGAAGTAAAGTAGGGTATATATATATTAATAAAGACAGTTTGCTATGTTCTTACACTTCCCGGTATCTAGGGCTTGCAGGATTCTAAAATGGACGTAGTGTTTGCTCACAGTCAATGCTTTCTCGCATTTCTTTAGTGCATATTGGAATCCTAAACATGAAGTGCTTATAAAACATATAGATTTAATTTGTCAACAAAAAAAGTCTGTAATTATCTCTAGCTCCATATAATTACACAACTTCAACTCTTCATCATCAACAAAAGCTGATTTATATTGACAAATAAGTACTTTCATAAATGTGCCTTTGACTCAAGGTCTTCGAATTGGGTTGCACTGCAGATGAAGATGGTAACAGTATTACGATAAACTATAATAACAGTCTAATCTACAATCATGATATTATTATGATTCAATTAGTATATAATCTTGTTGAATCATATTGAGGGTCAGGTAATTGTAGAAGATGCAGACATAATTATTATAACGGATTGCTATAGTGATCCAGTCCGTAATACAGCCGTTTAAAACTTAGGGCAGAACTTTGCCTCTTACAAAGAACCTATCCGGCTTAAGCGCATATTAGTTTGGGTGTGGATAGATTAAAGGTGTCATCTCATAGTTTGGACCCGCTTAGGACACCTCGTAAAAATAAAAAAAATCTAACTTTTATCGACAACACTGAAACCGATAGAAAGTTTCTCTTATAGATTGTAAAACCTGTATCATAGATGCTTTCTGCATCCTTTTTGTATAATTCTTGTAACTGGGAATAGGAAATTAGTCCGGAATCAAATAGTTAATTAGTATAGCAAATACTCGAGTAGAGTAGGAGCTTGAGCACTACTTACAACAAAAGATTCAACTGATCTCTTAAGATCAATAGTGATCATTTTTTGTGTTTTTTTTTTCTTAAAGGGAATTGACGAATATGGCTTACAAAACAGATTGGAGGAAATAGGTCCCAACCTGGGTTGGTTTTTTCTATTTGTTGATGCAAGGTTTAGATTGAGGTTCTGTATAGAATGTTATCTATTTGGGAATTATAGTTCACTCCGAGAGTTATACCTATTTAGTTAATAGTTTTCTCCTTTAATTAGTTCGATGATAACAAGTATATATGGCTGCAGTATGGTACAGCGAATGAAGGATTCCAAGGAACTAAAATAAGATAACAATATTGGACAATCCTGGAAAAGTTTTAGAATGCCTGAATTTATAGATGAAGTTGAAGGGCTGATATAAAAGTGCAAGAATATAACACTCGCTATCTCGACTGAGCCCCACAAAGCTACATCCTTTGTTCATCGATTTATTGGTTACGGTCAAATGAAACCATTAGAACAGAAACTAAATTATATATATGCCAAAGTTAACACAAGTGGATGGTCATTAGCTATTCGTACATGAATACACTCTATGCTTGTACCAAAATTATGTATTTTAACCCAAGGTGCACGTCCAACTTAATGTAGTGCTATGTGAATAAATAATCCCTGTAACATATGCGACCTAAGTTTAACCGGTAATCAAGCACTAAGCTTCAGAATCAAATCACTTAATGTAGTGCTATGTGAATAAATAATCCCTGTGGTACGTGCCCAAATATAGTCCACTCATTTGAATAGCATGCGGAATAGTATATATACTTACCCCTAATGCTACTCAGCTTCTGATAGAAAAGATGGCAGCGTTGATTTTCAGATTTTGGAGACTATTAAGAGAAAAAAAATACTCGTTGTTTTTAAATTTTGCTTTCATTTTCTTTATGACGAGAAGAGAAGAGTACCATGCTATATATCTATGTGAGTAAGAGTTCCAGGATCACTGTGCTTAAAATGGGAAAGTTTAAGTTATTTAGGAGAATATATATAACAATAATAACTACATATACATCATTAAAATAACTAGCAATGTTTTGCAAGACCATCACTCTAAAGAATTGATTCCTACAGCCATAATTATTGTGCGAAACAATAGTACCACATTAGCAAAAAGATGAAACAAATAAATGCATGATTCTATAAAATTAAAATCATAAAAAGAAAATAATTGTTTAAATTGAAATTTTATGTTAAACCTAAAACCGTTCATATTTATATAATTAGAGTTTTACCCAATATCGTATAATTATCTCATAAATTTAAATTTTAGTCTACATTGTAAAACTAATTGAAAATAAGAGTTACATTCATTATTACTACAACAAATAAGCTTATTGGCGACGAATTCAAATGTTATTAAATATTAAAAAATCGTGTGAAATAATAATTTACAACGAAAAACAATCGTCGCCTTAATGGTCACCGAATCCAAGTAGCAAAACAAGATATCGTTGAAGAAAGGTTTTGAATACATAATATATTCATCGGTAAAACATATAACCAACGAGAATAAAAAATGTCATACATAAGACTTTGCGACATATATGTTTCGTAGATAAAGGTTTTTACCCATGAAACTATAGTCGTAGGTAATTATTTTTACTAACGATTTTGTTTTTGTAGCAGAATAATTTTAGCTACTAATTGTTTGTTGTAGGTAAATGTTTTTAGAGACATTCTTGTAAACATAGGTAATAACATTTTGTGACAATTTTGTTTTGGTAGCTAATACTTTTTAGTGACAAACATTTATTTGTAAATATAAATTTTATTATAATTGATAAAAACAAATTTAATTTAATTTATTAAAAATTTTAAGACAATTTGAAATATAAAATAGTTGCATTTTATAATTAATGTTGGTGAAATATTTTTTAAATAATAATAAATTGAAATAAAAAATAATTACAAGTTAATTATAGAATTTGAACAAAATTTATAAAAAAACTATTTCTCCTTATCGTCACTACCATTGACATAGTTTGAGTCAAGTAATTATTTGACCATCTTTTTAAGTTTATTCACTTCTTTTATATTACGATCTAACTTCTCTTATGTACATTGTAACTTAGTTTTCAGTGACTGGTTCTCCTTTTGAAGCATTGTGATGAAGATGCATCAATAGGCTTAAGGCCATAACCAAGACCTTTGATATACCTTGAACTTGTACCAAAGAAATTGTTGCAAATGTCATCGACATTGGGCTGATTCCCCTGAGACAATGATGTTTGCAACAACTCTTGCATCTTATCCTATAATTTAAAGTACAAAATTGAGTTAAGTAAAAAATTATTACTTAGTATTACAAAAAAAACTATAATATTAATTTTTTGTACATATATAATTAATTTTTGTTTCTTCAGATGTCTAACCTTCACCTTCCTTATACTATGTTAGCTTGTACAATGTGATCCTATCACAGTCTTGTCCTTAGAGTTGAGTTTGACTCTCATATATGAATTTTAAAAAATAGAAGATAATATAATTTATTGTATTAAGAAATAGAATAATAAGTTGAAAACATTACACTTACAAATTCTTGTCGGATGACAATAAGTGATTTGGAGTCGGTATTATGAGGAGTCTTCATTTTTGCTCTGTTCACCTTATTTTTCTCACACTTTTTCTAAATTAAGAGAAGTAGTCATGAAATGTATAAACAAAATTAATGAAAGGAAACTTGAAAAGAAATAAAACAAACCTTAACCTTCGCAGAGGCTCGATAATCACACATTTCACTCCAATTTTCTAGAGTGAGCCATTCTAGAACATGTCTCCTTGCCTCTTCATTGGAAGGGAAAGACTAGTAATATTTATGAAGTTTATATCGATGATCTTTCGCCCTTTGTTTCAACAGTGAACTAACACAGCTTGAAACCTCAAGCTTATCGATATCAACGATATTAAGTTTCATCTATGAAGAACACGTATAACTTAACTTACTATTTTTGGTAAGTAAAATCATAACACATATAATCAAATGAGTTAAAATATTATCAAAGATTTGTCCATAGTATTTTGGAGCAAGTTATCTTCCTTCAACTCCTTGGCATGCTGAAGACAAAGCAATTCATTCCTCACAATGATACCCAACTCGCTGGACAATTTTGCATATTGGATCTTATCCAAAGGGCAACGTTGTGTGGGGTCAATGGCCACAGACAACTTGTAGTTCATTGCAACATTCATCCATTGCAACTCAGCTTTTTTTATGATACCTCTACCTCGTTTCCTAATGACATTAATGGAATCTGAAAATAAAAAATCATAATAAGAAAAACACACTAAACATGTAATGACTAATTTCATCATTAATGTAAATATGTTTGATTAACAATAACAGACCTGAAGATCCCTTAGCACTAATAGACGATGTTGGTAAAGGTTGTTGCTGTCTTCATTTGAGGATGAAATTGTTGGTTGTTGAGCGATGAGGTTAGATTGAGTTGGTTGTTGTGAGGAAGGAACTTCTTCGGTCGTAGCCACCCTCTTTATCTTGTTTCCACCATGTGCCATTATATTGAACAACTAAAACGAATTATGAAGATAACACATAATCTTAGCTCAAACATCAATATTCCACATGAATATAAGGAGATCAGTAGTCAAATACTAAATATTCGGCATAACATTTCGTATAAGCATAAGTGAAACATTAAAAATATGTATCTAGTCATCATAAATTAACATAAGTAAAACATCAACAACATAAGGCAATTATGAACATAACATTTCAAACAATACAAAAAAATTATTTACATTCAATCATGATCAAGATTTTGAAAATCATCATCATTAAGTACATTATCATTAGATTCTTCATCACTAATATATTCGAGCAAAGTATCGTCATTGTCATTTAAGTAATCTTGAGTATTGTCTTCATCTGTTTGTAAGATAAGATGGGCCTGGACTTCATCTAGTTGAATTATATTGGGATCGACATCTCTCCTATGGAATGATGATATATCTGCATCTTGTACTAGAATGCCTTCGTTATTGAACTCCAATCCAATTTCTTGATAGACTTTATCTATATCCTTATCCAATTGACCAATATCCCCTTTACAAAAATCAAAGACATTCCTTTATTGAAACTTTTGAACAACCTTCCAATTGTTACCCAATACAATATTGTTGACATAGAAAACTTGTTTGACTTGACTTGCAAGGATAAAAAGATCATTATCATACCATGCCTTACTAACATTTATGCTAGTAATATGCCCGTTCACTTTCATGTCAGTTAGATCAAACCATTTGCATTTAAGTAGAACAACCTTCTTATCCTTAAAGTAGTGCAACTCTATTATTTCATATATGACACCGTAAAAGTCAATGATTTCATTGTCATAACATCCTTCAACGACAACCCCACAATTTTGACTTCTAACTCGACCATCTCGATCTTGTATGTGAAATCTCACCCCATTAACAATGCAACCTATGTATTTCTTCCCACAAATATGAGGCCCATATGCTAAACTATATAATGTTGTTGTTGCTTCTTGGACGTGACGGTTATGTAATTGTATCATCTATACGACAAATTGAAAAAAAATATGAGGATGAGACATATTCTCATATTTTCATAATATGTAATCAATATGAAACTTACTCGATTTCTAAGCTATGATACAAACTTCTACCTATGTCTTTCTTCAACATTAATAATCCCTTTGCTGCGAATTGTCTCTTTATGCTCCCTATTTAAAACAGACAACGACAGTAAGATCTCAGAGTGAATGAAGAAAATTGTAATATGATTGTTTGAATGAAAAGGAATATACGTACTCCATGTATATATCGACTTTCTTGCAATTGTTCAAAATATACCAATGGGCGATTTCAAATTCTTCTTTAGTTAACTCCACATATTTACCCACACCAACTGGCCTAATTTTTTGGGAGAAAAGAAACAACCTACCATTGTCATGAAAATCAAAGTTAAGTTATGGTCTATTAAATCTTCTTTCCACATCAGTTAAGTATATTGGAAAAAAAGTCAAGCATTCAATTGCTATATAAGCCTCTACAATAGATCCTTCTGGTCGAGCTCTATTACGTACATAACGCTTAAGAGAGCACAAAAACCTAAACATAATTAGTTATAAACTTAGGAATTGTTACAAACAAATAACATAGAAAAAAACTTTATGAATTTAATATGAATTACCTTTTAATCGGAAATATCCATCGAAATTGAACTGGTTTATAAAGTTTTCCTTCATATGATAAGTGAATTGCCGAATGAACCATAACATTAAAAAACGATGGGGATAATAGTTTAAGCTTACATAGAATCAATGTTATGTCTTTTTCCATTTTATCAAGCTCTTCAACTTTAAGTGTCTTACAACATAATTGCTTTAAAAACTCTCCTAGTTAACCCAAATTAATAGACACATCCTTCGACAAACACCTACATATTCTAACAGGAATTAATTGTTGCAAAAGTACATGACAATCATGACTTTTCAACCCGGACACTTTTCCCTCCTTAACATTCACATAACGACCTATATTTGATGTATACCCATTAAGAAATTTGACTGATTGGAGAAACTGATAGAATGATTGTTTCTCACTTTTTGACATGTTGTAACAAGTAGGGAGAATAACATATGACCCATTATCTCTTCTTTTCAAATGTAAGTTCTTTCTAATATTCATGTATTCCAAGTCAAATCTAGCCTTAATTATGTCTTTGGATTTCCCGTCAATTCCCATGGTAGTCCCTAAAATGGACCCACAAATGTTTTTCTAAATATGCATGACATCAAGATTGTGCCTCAGTACTAATTCCTTCCAATATGGCAAGTTTAAAAATATGATTTTTTTGTCCAATTCAATTCGACATCATTTCTTTTTCTCTTTCTATTATATGGGAGTGTGCTAGGTGTAATGTCACCCAAATGTGATAGCTGATAAACAATATCATCACCGAACAACTGCATCGGAGCTTCACCCAATTCTACTTTGCCATTAAACAGTTTACTTCTTCGCCATCTATGCCCATGTTCCAAATAACGACGATGACCCATATAACATATTTTACTTTGTATCCTCATTGAGTATGTTTGATGGTTACACACACGACAAGGCATATACCCTTTAGTGCTCCACCCAGACAAATTCCCATAAGATGGAAAATCATTTATAGTCCACAAAACAGTAGCATGCATTATAAATGTTTCACCTTTAAGAACATCAAAAGTTTGTAGTCCAAATTCCCATAGATCGTTTAAGTCATCAATTAATTAGTTCTCTAACAGTCGGAAACAAAAAACGACTCTCCAACTCTCCCACGTTTCTCCAACAGATGCCTTACACGTCGCTGCCATCTCCCATCTGAGGAATTTTGTGAACAGTAACTTGGACCAAAAACTCCAAGTTTATTGGTCACATCAAGCTACAGTTTGAAGCATCTCCAACGTCTGCTTAGCCACGGACGCGACATTCACCTAGCATTTAGCCCATTCTTCACCTTTGTCACTGCCCACTTGGGTTACAAGCTTACATTTCCATTTTGATGAACGAAAGCTATAAGCAACTGAAAAACTCGCGTGAAGAAGAACGTGAGTAGAGGGTGAGAACTAGAGCCAGAGGCTAGTACTCCGACATAAACGAATTCGCAAAAGCTCGAAAGCCACTTAACCAGCTAGCACAACACAATTTTGGCTTTTGCTTTTGCTTCTGCGACACCTCCGCTTGAGGCTCCTCAAGCCTTCTTCACGACTCAAATAAAAACCCATAACTCTTTCCTGATTCTATGATTTCCAGAAGACTTATTCCGTGTGTTTTTTTTTTCTGATTTTGAATTCTAAGCTTTGGGTGTTTAATCTGAACGTTTCAGATTTCACTAAACTGAGTTTCATAAACTAGTTCTAAGGGTTCAAACCGTAGGCAAATACAATTTTCAGAACCAAAAGCAAGCAGCAGATGGGCTTAAAGCTAATTTCCAGAAAACGCAATCACTAGAATAAAGGAGATGGAACAAATATCCAGAATTCTAGAACAATTCTAGGTTTCACGAATAATCAGATCAAATCTGATTTTTAAAATTTTTTTAATTCTAAATTTTCGATTAATAACAATCACGCAATTTAATCAAATCATAGAATTAAAAACTTTCTCTGATATCACTTTTAAAAAATCGGGTTAAGATTCGATCTCGACCGAAGCGAAATAATCACGAAACTTTACGTAATTTTTTATTTCTAAAAAATTAAGATCTATTTAATTCAATAAAATGATTAATACGAATTATAATAAAGCGAAAACTTAATTCGTATCTTATTCCGAAACTTGATCTTTTTCTTGTTGTATCCTTCGAATCGTTTTTGAAACTGATCCGTCTCAACTACTGTAGATACACAAGTGTTCGGCCTCTAATGGTATCCACATAATAGGTTGAGAGAACTCTGTAACTCTTACAGAGAAGGTTAAGCATAAAGTGTTAGCTCCATAGAGCTTAAGCCTATTTATAATAAGCTTTGGATATTTTAATAATTTAATTGAAATTAAATTCTAATTTCAATTAAACTTTAATTAGAATTACAAATAATTTTAATTAAATATCAATTATGCTCATATAAGATTCAGTATCTCATATTGATCTTTATTTATTAAATATCTTATATTTAATCATAAAGTTTCTTAAATTTTCCAATCAAGTCCAATTTCATTAAATTAACTTTGCTCTCTTCAACCCATTTTATATGTTAAACCCATTAGGTTTCTAAATATGTTATCAATGATTATGAAGTCTAATTTTAATTCATAATTAAAATTATATAAATTAAAAATCCTTTTAATTTATCTTTAATTCTCTAATTAAACAATTTATAATTATAAATCAAAATTGATGTCTAGCAATGCATCATGACCACCTAAATATTTAGGAATGTTAAAGTGGTTTTGACTAACCTTTTCATGCATAATTTTCCATATAATTCAATAATTTCATCATACAATGTTCCGATTAGACATAGAGCATAGAATTAATATCTACGCTATTTTGAGTCTAATCATATTAGTTCTTCGCCATTAGCTATCAATTTAATTATTGGCATTTATAAACTATTTACAAAGTATCATTTTACTTTGGCCAAGGATTTCTTAAATTAATAAAAAAAACAACGAAACATTCTCCTTGATTATTTTAGGGTGATGAATCCTATCTTCATCACTCAATTATCTCCATATAGTTTATGCTGCATCCAATAACTACCGATTAAACGATCTATGATTAAATAGATCATAAGTAGTATCAAAACATAGCAATCCTCATACAAGGTAACTTTGATGACCTTAAGTTAAAGGATCATTTATAAAATTATCATAATAAGAATTTCATAGACATATGAGTGATGTTACAAAATAGATTTCTCATATTGAGTATGTTCAGTGAACTTGTTGGAACCGGTTTCCGGAATCCAACTCTTGCTTAACAAAATACCGTGATACTTGAGCGTGGTTCCTTGCTTAACACAACTTCTCATGTTTTTTTTTCACTAACACACCTCACTTATATAAATTA
>JANVCL010000007.1:4493785-4512718 GCA_026546855.1 Erythroxylum incrassatum
CATGCGGATCTCACATAAATAAATGACTGTAAATTATTGGACACAATAAGACACCATAATATTGGATAGGAAATCTGGACTCCAAATGTCGACACTTATACTTGTTGACATAGAGGAATTCCCACCATTACCCTCCCCCTCCTCATGTCTCCCCTCCCCCAGCTATAGCTCCACTCCTGCTAGACCACCTCAACCGACCTGTTAACCCAAAAAAAAAGAGTTGGAAGCAGGTGCTTGGTAATCACCTTACCCAAAAAAAAAAAGGTTTTCTTCCTTCTCTGGCTAATCATGAACAGTAAACTTAGCATGGCCGGTCACTTCTCATACATAGACATCAATCTAGTTTGCCTACTATGCTCAATGCATGATGAATCCAGAGACCATCTTTTCCTCTTATGCTCCACTGCTACCATCATTTGGGACCATGTAAAGAATGTATACGGCTGGACTACTTCTGACAACTCATTACCTAATCTCACCCATTGGCTGAAAAATCACTCCTCCATCTCAAACAATGAGTATGGGATCTTTATAATAGTTATGGATCTAACAGTTCAGGCCATTTGGAAGGAAAGGGACTTGAGACAACTAGAGGCCGAAAGCAAAACCTTGGAAACACTCATAGTGGATGTCATTAATGGAATTTGGGAGCTCCTAATTCTCCAGAGTCTCGCACCACCGGATAACTTATCATCAACCCTTTGAATCTCCAACCAATGTTCCTTAGCTGGTACTTTTTTTCTCTATTGTGTTGAAATTTTAAGGGTATACCTAGATCATATTTTGTTTTGTAACTTCATTTTATTAATGTAATTATTTTCTCTTTTCAAAAAAAGAAAAAAAGGAACACCTCATCTTCATTCCATTTCACATACCAAAGCTATTTCACATACCAAAGCTAAGGTCAGATGGTATGAGAAATAGGAGAATTATAATAAAAGGAGTCAATTGCATTAGAGTAGACCACCCGTCAAAGTGACGCAATAGATATTTGTCTCCTTAAAAAGCACAAAGACACGTTCTTAGTCTTATTTTCACGCAATATATCAATACATAGTTACTACGGTATTCACAACATTGGTCACGCCCAAACTCCTTTGTAACCAGTACAAAACCATAATGACATTTATCTTAATTACCAGATAATTACTCTAATACAAGAGAACCCTAGTCGGCATATCGAAAGTATTGAACTGATTTCAGAAGCGAATCTGTTCGAGCCAAGACTTGCCATCAATGACATGGTACCCATTAAGTTCTAGGTAGTCTTGATAGGACATTCCAGGGTATGCAGGCGGATGGCTGTCGTCCACGAATTCTGGCGCTGGGCCCACAACTGTGTTAAGTGATGGCCCTAAAAACATGGGCAGAGTAAACCTTCTCTTTTCGTTGTTCAGCACCACTCGATGCACCACTGCCTTGCACTTCCCATTTGTTAAAATCTGGAAAAATTAAAAAAAACATATTTTGGATCATTTATTAAGTATTGATGTAATGTTATAGTACTTTTTAAATGTATATTATATATACATTTACCTCAAGGTGATCAGCGATGTTAACGATAATCCAGTTAGGCATAAATTTGACGTTAATCCACTTGCCCTGATGCTCAATTTGCAGACCACCACCGACATTTTGTATTATGAGGGTCAGGAGACTTGTATCTGTGTGGTCAAATTGGCCCATTCGCTTTTGAGAATGTTGGCGTGGTGGATAATCATTTGCAGTGAAGAAAGAGTGGCCTGATTCTAAGTTCATTTTCTTCTCTATGTAATCTTCTTCAAGCCCCAAGGATTTGGAAATCGCTCTAAATAATTCAAGTCCAAGTTCGCGTACCATTTTGCTGTACTCCTTCAGTATCTCACTAGAAAATTAAGGGCAAACATGCTGGTTAATTAGTTATTATTGAGCAACATATTTCCCAAGACAATTGATATTAATGAATCCTTTAGCTATTGAATAGGGTACATATAGTGCTAAGGTAGGGCCACTTGCAAAAAACGTTATCTTACCTTAAATCAGAAGGATTAGGAGGGCAATGAAAAGTAGGATGCACAGCTATGTTCAGCTGCTCACGACTAAAAAGTTTTGGATCAGCTTTCCACCACCTGATCATGTCCGTCGGCTTACTAGTATCATATTTGCGCTTCTCTTCTTCCGTCATGTCAAAGAATTCAAAGAACTTCTCTATCACCTTTTCACTTAAACTTTCTGGCACTGGATGATTTTTCACCTGCAGGATTGCCTAAAGGCTAAGATATTTACATACAATCTGAAATCTACAAGTCGATGAGACAACTAATACTCTGGAGAGAGCCGTGTGGTGAGAACAGAGCGATCTATTCTTTCGCCTTTTACTAAAAACACAGTCGAGAGAGCCCTTAAAATAATTGTGAATTATTATTTTATATATATGAAGAAAAAGCGTGCGAACTTCCGTTTATAAGCTGAAACTATTTTCCTGTGAACTAACATGAATATATTTTTCCTTAAAAAAATTTTAAAAACTTGCATCATTTTTTTATTTATACCCTGATGCCAGTATTATTCATAGACTTAAAAATCAAACTGGCCGGTTCCTCCTGGAAACAACTTGTAAAACCTTTTTGAAAAGCTATGTAAAGGAATTAAATAGACAGAAAATGCAGTTAGGGTCTTATTTTTTTCAAAAGGGTAATATAGATTTATTGCATAGAATAAATCTATGTTATCCAGTTAGGGTCTTATTTTTTTCAAAAGGGTAATATAGATTTATTGCATAGAATAAATCTATGTTATCCTTAACAACAAGTTATGGCAGGAAGCATCAAACTACCAAATAAAATTATTATTATTATTATTTTGTATAACCAATCGTACTTTTCCTTGTCATGAAATGTCAGCATGTTATATGTTTGAATAATTGAACCCCGTGAGAGTCTCCCACAGGGTAGATGCTATGTGAAAGGTAGAGTGTGGATTTCAATTATTATGCACTGAAGCCATAGTGTCCACCTTGAAAACTGCTTGACCGTTTCTGTAATGTTTTTTTTTCTTTGGTAAAACCGTTTCTGTAATGTTGGTTTAAGGAGTCAAAGAAAAAGAAGTACCGTCGTCGAGTTGGGCAAACTAGTTTTGCAATAACCAAGCTATAAATAAAAGGAAGAATATAAAGGCCTGGAGAGAAGAGATTCATACAAGGAAAAAACCAAAGTCCCGAGAGGCCTTGCCGATGTTGTCAATGGCCCTGGAACGCTGAGCAGGATCATCAGACTTCAGCATGAGATAGTCAATGATTGGAACTTCATCAGTTATTCCACGCAAGGATTCTTCGGTATAATTGTTGACTTGGAAGACATTTCCATGAAAAGTAGGGGTGATTGTTTTTTGTTCAAAAAATGATGCTAATTTGGCTTCGGCCATTGCCAGGGATGTGGAAAAAAGCTTGAACAGATGGAAGATATTAGTGTATTGAGATTGCAGGAGAAGGAAGCATGCAAAAAATGCTACAGAGCAGCATCATATATAGTAGTGGCTCCAAAATGCATGGCGTGTAGTAACGAACCACGTGTAGTTTAATGGAGTTTCAACATGGTGAGGCATCTATAATGTATTTGTCATAAAAGTTTCCACAATGCAAGTTAACGAAGAAGAAATTAAGTCAAACATGCCAAAAGTACAGGAGAAAGCTCATGTTTTTGTAGTGTCAAAGTGTCTAGACCATTTCGATTCATTCATTTTTCTAAACTGTTCAAATATGTAATAAGATGATATCGAGGTTGAAAGTTTTTTTTTTTTTACCTCTAAAGTCCCTTCCCTCAAAGAGTTAGATGTATAAAGTGTTAGAAAGGAAAGGATATGTATTGATATATATTGATAATGTTCACATAGGGAAAGGATTGATTCTGTTAATTATAGGATCAATCCTTTCCCTAATTCTCGCTAATTCTCCTTTATCTTCTCTAGAATCAGGTCTATAAGACCAACATTGTAACAATACAGAGTATGAATGAAAAACCATATTTGTTACAATGTCTTCTTTTACCCTAGTTTAACATGGTATCAAAGCAATGTCGATTCTAGGGTCGATCACTGTGTCATCGTTTGCCTTGTGTTTACCCAGCCAAAATCATGAGTGAAGAAGCCAGTAGTCATCGTCAGGCTTTTTCAGAAGCCACAAAAGCCCTGTCAGAACAGATTGCAAACCTTTTAAACCACCATTCGAAACCTGAATCAGAAAACAACCACTCTGTTACAATAGCTATCAAGCTTAATGATTCAAACTACTCCCTATGGTCACGCCTGATGGAATTGGCCATTGGAGCAAGGGGAAAATTGGAGTACATCATCGGAGAGTCTCAAATTCCAGCAACAACCGATCCCAAATATGCCAAATGGAGGCAAACAAGCATCAACAAGGTAGTCTGCCACTGGAAAAATACTATAGTATTTTCCAAGGAATTTGGCGTGAAATAGATATTCACCAACCCAATCCAATGGTATGTGCTATTGACATCACCACATTCAACAGGATTAAGCAAGAGAATCGTCTATATCAATTCCTGGCGGGAATCGACGATAGATTTGACAATGTCAAGAGGGATTTATTAAAAGAGGAACCACTACCTTCAGTCGAAGCTGCCTGTGCGGCCATCAGGAAAGAAGCTGCTCGACGACATATACTGAATCCATTAGTAGCAGGGGATGGCGGAGAAGCATCAATAGGTATCGGATCGGGCTTGGTAGCGAAGGGACAAGGGTTGAAACCAATATCAGATTTTCCAAAGCCAACAACAAAGGAGCATGACGAAAAACCCAGAACCAGTACGGGACAGGAAAATCGGTCAGATCCGGTCACTGGAGCAGCGGGATCATCGTCCCGGAGTAAAAATTATGTTGATCAATCGGGATTGAAGTGTTCGCACTGTAACATGACCGGACATGTCAAGGAAGAGTGCTTCCATTTGGTAGGTTTCCCGGAATGGTGGACCACTAATCCCAAACGGCGGAATAGAGACAGTCAAGAACGAACTGGGAGGGTTGCCGCCATGATGGGTAGCCCAGAGACCACCAACGTCGGCGACAATGGATCCAACGACGCTTTTGCAGCGGTCGGCGTTGGCGTTGGGAGAGAAGAAGGAAGAGTGAACGGCGGCATAAGGGGTAGCGAAACAGGTATAGGGTTTGGGGAAAATTATTTAGCCCCAAACCCTCTTCCTTCTGATGCTCAATTTTTTAAGCTTGGATGTTTTGACATGTTTGAATCTGACCCTGAGGTTATTGAAAATTCACAATCAAGCCCAATTTTTTCAAAAAGGGCCTTTGTAGCTAAAAAGGTTAAGAAAGAAAATAGTAGCCAGTGGTTATTTGATTGTGGGGCTACCGATACTATGACATATGACCCGAATGACATTATTAACCCATCGAAACCCAAAAAATCCCAAATTCAGACAGCCAATGGGAAATTTGCAAGTGTCCAGGGAGCAGGGTCGGTTGAATTGTTACCTACTTTGAAATTATCTCACTGCTTATATGTGCCTTCCCTTACTTGTAAATTGTTATCTGTGAGCCAAGTGACAAGGGAACTGAATTGTATGGTGATAATATATCCTGGTTTTTGTCTTTTACAGGACATCCAGACCCGGGAGATTATTGGACGTAGCACTAAGCGAGATGGGCTCTACTTTGTTAATGAGGTAGCTCAGAAAAGATCCGCATTGCTAGCTCATGGGATGACTGATCGACAGAGTTGGCTGTGGCACCGGCGTCTAGGACACTCGTCACCCGGTTATTTTAAAGTGTTTTTTCCTAGCTTATCCAATAATTTTCCACGTGATACGTGTGTCTTAGCTAAGAGTCATAGGAAGTTTTTTCCTCCTAGTAATACTCGGGTAGAACATGCTTTTGATTTGATACATTCTGATGTGTGGGGCCCTGCCCCCAACTCTAGGAATAATGCTTTTAAGTTTTTCTTGATATTTATTGATGATTGTACCCGGATGACCTGGGTTTATTTTCTTAAGCATAAATCTGACGTGTCCGAAAATTTTTTGCACTTTTATACCATGATTCATACTCAATTCCAAAGAAATATCAAAATCCTTCGGTCTGATAATGGGGGGGGGAATTTGTGAACCATACCATGCAATCTTTTTTTCGAAAAAAGGGATTAATTCATCAAACCACATGTCCGAACACCCCCCAACAAAATGGAGTTGCCGAACAAAAAAATAGAATAATTCTTGAGATAACCTGATCTCTCATGATTGAATCCCATATACCCACCTACTTTTGGCCTGAAGCTGTAGCCACCGCCGTGTACCTTCTCAACCGCCTACCCTCCAAAATCCTTAATCTCAAAACTCCTCTAGACGTTCTATCCACTCACACTCATGTCCCTCCGACCTTATCCTTGCCTCCTAGAGTTTTTGGGTGCTCAGTTTTTGTGCATATTCCTAAAGCTGACCGCTCGAAATTTGATCCTTGTGCTCTTAAGTGCATTTTTGTTGGGTATGGGATAAACCAGAAAGGATATCGATGTTACCATCCTTCCACTCATCGCACGTACACTACTATTGATTGCGACTTCCTTGAAACCGACTATTTTTTCATAGCCCAATCCAGTGGTCAGGGGGAGAATCATGATAATGACACACTGCGTTGGTTACTCGCCCAACTCTACCGGTCAGTGAACCTCACAAACCAGCTAGTGGATTTGTTGACGTCACTTCTGAAAACCAAGGACGGCCCAACGAGCCAGAATCACCCCAATCTCCTCCTCGGTCGGATGCTCCTCAAGAGGTAAATACTCCTACCCATGATGTTGCTTCTGTGTTGAATTATTCTGACCATGAAAGTGTAGTTCCAGCACCAGAGAATGAAGTACTGGAAAGTGTAGGAAGGTATGTCCTTCCCCCTCGAAGCACTCGGGGAGTTCCGCCACGAAGGTATTCACCAGAGCATGAATCCAAAACTTCCAGATATATGATGGCTAACCTAGTCAGGAGGAGCCTGTCAGAAGAAGCTAAGGCATTCACCACAACCATATATGCTGAGTCTATCCCACGGACTATGGAAGAAGCTTAAAGAAAGGAAGAATGGGTCCAAGCAATGAGAGTAGAAATGGTTGCGCTAGAAAAGAACAGGACTTGGGAAAAATGCAAGTTACCAGGAGGGAAGAGAACAGTTGGATGTCGATGGGTGTTCACCGTGAAACATAAGGCCGATGGGACGGTGGAAAGATACAAAGCCCGATTAGTAGCAAAAGGGTACACTCAGACTTATGGGGTGGACTACTCAGAGACATTTAGTCCAGTAGCGAAGATTGATACTATTAGAGTACTTTTCTCAGTAGCAGCAAATCTTGACTGGCCACTACACCAGTTCGACGTCAAGAATGCTTTCCTGCATGGAGATTTGAGGGAAGAAGTCTACATGGAAGCCCCGCCAGGATTCACAGAAGGGTTCCAGAAGAATGAAGTGTGTCGGCTGAAGAAGGCACTCTATGGATTGAAACAGTCTCCCAGAGCATGGTTCGAAAGATTTACTGTTGCAATGAAGAGGTATGGGTACAAACAGAGCAATTCTGATCATACTCTTTTTCTGAAAAGGAGAGGTGAGCTCATCACATGCTTAATCATCTATGTGGATGATATGATCATCACTGGGAATGACAATGAAGAAATGGTACGCCTTCGGAGGAACCTGTTTGAAGAATTTGAGATAAAAGATCTGGGAGGTTTAAAATACTTCCTTGGAATGGAGGTGCTGCAATCAAAATATGGGATATTCATTTCTCAAAGGAAGTATATCTTAGATCTCTTAGCTGAAACTGGGCTTATGGACTGTAAGCTAGCAGAAACGCCAATTGTGGTAAACCATGGTTTGAAGCTAGAAGACGGAGCAAATGTAGCTGACCGGGAGACTTATCAGAGGTTGGTGGGGAAGTTGATCTATCTTTCCTATACAAGACCAGACATAGCATATACAGTTGGGATAGTAAGTAAATTTATGCACAAACCTTAGGCAAAGAACATGAATGCTGCCTTAAGGATCGTGCGCTACTTGAAGGGAACACCTGGAAGTGGAATTTTATTTTAGAACAATGGGCACATAGAAGTGAAGGGATACACAGATGCAGATTGGGCTAGAAATCCAATTGATAGAAGATCTACTTCTAGATACTTCTCTATAGTTGGAGGAAATCTTGTGACATGGAAGAGTAAAAAACAGAAAGTAGTAGCACTATCGAGCGCAGAAGCAGAATTTAGAGGGATTGCTAGGGGGCTAGCTGAGCTTCTTTGGATCAAGAAGCTATTGATAGAGATTTGGTTTCAACCACAAGACTCTTGTTAGTTATTGTGTGATAATAAGGCTGCCATCAGCAATTCAGAAAATCCAATACAGCATGATCGCACCAAACACATTGAAGTGGACTGACACTTCATTAAGGAGAATCTGGAAGAGGGAATCATCAGTCTGCCATACATTCGGTCGGAAGAACAACTAGCGGATATCCTAATTAAGGCTGTAAATGGAAAAGTCGTCAAGGAAGTTCTAAGCAAGTTACGCGTTGGTGACGTTACGACTTAACTTGAGGGGGAGTGTTAGAAAGGAAAGGATATGTGTTGATATATATTGATAATGTTCACATGTAGAAATAGGGAAAGGATTCAATCTGTTAATTATAGGATCAATCCTTTCCCCAATTCTTGCTAATTCTCCCTTATCTTCTCCAGAATCAGGTCTATAAGACCAACGTGGTAACAAGACAGAAAATCAATGAAAAACCATACTTGTTACAATGTCTTCTTTTACCCTAGTTTAACAATTAGTAGTGTGTTTTCAAAAGAATAATACAAATAAAAATGCACCAATGTCACAAATCGTGCCTATAATTCAATTTATTCATTGAGGAATATATCCTAAAATATGGTCATATGTTAGGCCATATTCAGGCCGATGAACTACAACAATATTGATGTTTGGTACATTGTTAAAATAATTTGGAGAAATATAAATAAATCATGTTATATTGAGTATGAAGAAGTTAATTTGGTTTATTTTAACTTTTCTAGATATTCAATTGTTATCGCCATTAGCACTAGGGATGACAATGACCCAACTCGGCTCAACTCCCTGTGCTGTGGATTAAAGTTTTGTTCTAAAATTGTAATAGAAGCATTTTTAATTTATGTATTTCATTGATATAAGCAGCCCCTATATTTACATAACTTAGTCATCTTTTATAAGAAAATTTTTATTTTAAGTAATCCCTATGATGTAGCTTCCTATTATGTAAAGTCAATCTAATTACAACTTACTTAATATATACATATTCTATAACTCCCCTCCTTAAGTTGGTGCAAAAATATTAATCATGCTCAGCTTGTTACAAATATAATCAATTCAAATCTCATGTAAGGCTTTTGTGAAGATATCTCCTAGTTGCATTTCAATTTTCACATATTCTATTGAAATTAAACCTTGTAGTTTTTCTTGCACAAAGTGACAATTAATTTCTATGTGCTTGGTTATTTCATGAATACCAGTTCAAACCTCTCTTACTTCTTATTACCTCAACTCCCAAGAAATAGTTTAATTCTCCTTAATCTTTTGTCCAAAATTGAGAGTGGAGAGAATATTTTAAAGATCGGATTCATGTAATGTCATTTCTAGTAGTAAAAATGTCATCAAAATATACTACGAAAAGAATGATGCTAGCTCTAGATTATCTCTAAAATACATAGTGATTTGACTTGTTTTTCTTGGGTCCAAATGTTTTAATTACCTAACTAAACTTTCCAAATAAAGCTCAAGGACCTTATTTAAAATCATGTAGAGATTTCTGAAACTGACAGATTTTTCCATTCTCCTTTTGAGCAACAAACTTAGAGGTTGCTCTATATAAACTTTTTATTGGAGATCACCATCTAAAAAAGCATTTTTGATATCCAGCTACTACAAAGGCCAATTCTAAGTAGCTGCTATATAGATAAACAGTCTGATAGATGCAAGCTTAGTATTAGGAGAAAAAGTACTAGAGTAGGCAATACCACATGTCTGTGCATAACCTCTAGCAGCAAGATGAGCTTTTAGATGAGCAACTGATCCATTGGAATTTTCTTCGACTGAAAAACCAGTTTACATCCACTAGCTTTCTTTCCTACAGGTAAATGTACCATGTTCCAAGTACCATTGTCATGCAAAACATTCATTTCCTCTATCATAGCATTACACTAGCCATAATGAGATAAAGCTTTATAAATAGTCTTAGGAAGGGATATGAAATCAAGTGATGCACTAAAAGAACAAAAGGAAGAGGACAAATGATCATAGCATACAACAAAAGAAATATGATAATTACATTGACACCTAGCTTTATAAAGAGAAATAGGGAGATCATAAGTAAAAAAATGGATCTAATGACGAAGGTACTAGACCAAGACATAAATCAGAAGGATTGTGCCATTAAGAATAGACATGAACAATACGAGGCTTAACGGGAATAATAACAAAAGATGTAACATTATAAATTAGTAAACCATCATCCTTCCCTTAACTTGTACGGGCATAGGTTGGATCATAAGGTGTGAGATCTAAGAAGTTAACATCAACAGAGACAAGACACTTACTAAGGGTAAGACAATAACATCTATACCTTTGTCTTTAAAATTAACCAAGGAAAATGCATTTTAAAGATTTGGGATCCAATTTAGTGACCTAAGGATGAACATCCTAAATGAAGCAGGTGCAACCAAATATTCAAGTTTCAATAGGAATCAATAACTTAGCGAGAACAAAGAACATTATAAGGGTTCTCATTATGAAGAATAGATGACTGCATCTGATTTATTAGAAAGCAAGTTATACAAACTGCATCAACCCAAAACATTTTAGGACCATTCATTTGAAATAATATGGCTCTTGTGGTCTCAACAATGTGTTTATTCTTTCTCTATGCTACACTATTTTGTGATGGTGTATCTGCATAAGATATTTGATGAAGGATGTCATACTTGGTCATATAGCATTAGAATGGTGCATATAAGTATTCTGTAGCATTATCACTTTGTAATCTATGAATCATAACATTAAATTAAGTTTTAATCTCAGTAGAAATTTCACAAAAATGATAAACAATTTAGTATGTGTTTTTAGTAAATATAACCATGTCACTCGAGAATAATTGTCTACAAAGGTAACAAAATACTTATATCCAGTTTGAGATACAAATAGATAAGGACCCCAAACATCTAAATGAACTAATTCAAAAGGAGAACTAATTGTTTATTAACTCTATGACTCAAGCTATGGTGATGATGTTTTGCAAAGTGATATGACTCGTAATCTAAGGAAGACAAGTTATGGTATTGAGAACACAATTTCTTAAGCAAAGGAAGAGAAGGATGCCCCAATCGGTAATTTACGTTAAAGGGAGTTACAACCCCAAAACAAGCAATGGACTTTGTTATTTGTGTGTCAAGTATGTAAAGACCTCTAAATTCATATCCTTTACCAATAATCTTCGTCATTATAAGACCTTAAAAGAGGTGATAGTTAGGAAAGAATGAGATATAACAATTAAGAGTACGAGTAAGTTTTCTAACATAAATTAAATTAAAGGATAAACCATACAAACTTAAGACAAATGACAAGGGGATTAACGGAGTTGGGGTTGCTATGCCGCCATAACTAAAAACACAAAAATTGACCTATTAGCTAAGTAATAGGAGAACTAGATTTATATGGCTTAAACATATAAAAAAGTCTGGAATCACCTGTCATATGATATGTGGTACCAAAATTAGTGACCCATTTGGAACATGTATTTGATTTACCTTAATTAGTAATAATAATGACATAGGTAGATGAAGAATTCAGTGATTTTTAGTATCAAGAGAAATTGGCAAATTCGTCTACTGAAATTAAGACAAACTAAAAATCTACTGATGGTTAGGAATATTATATAAATTTTTTTATTACTTCACTTGATATATTTGGTTATACTCTATGAAGAAGAAATCTAACACGTATGCTTTATTTCCTAAATTTAAAATGCTGGTGAAAAATTATTTTCATACTAAAATTATTTCGATTTTCTCAAACAATGGAAGGGAGTATTAAAAACTTACTATGATTTTTAATTCATGTGGGATTTCTCATTTAACTACACCTTCTCACACATTTGAGCATAATGGTACCATAGAACCATAGAACGCTTTGATAAACGTATCGTAGAAGCTATACTTTCTTTACTTATTTATTCTAAGATTCAAAAGCTGGTTTATCAGTTATATTTGAAGTTGAACTAAACTCCCACGAGCAAATGGTATTAGTCTCATAAGCATAACCTGTACTACCGTAGAAGCCAATGGTCACAAAGTCAGGCAATACACTAGCCAAATCCATCTTTGTGGAAAGATATCCAATTCTATTCATGTTGTTGACATCAACGTATGCAAATGTAATGCTTAAGACTTTCTGACTCGAGTCATGAGCAATCCAAACATCTGCTTTGTTCCCTTGCTTTATATTAACATTCCACGGCACATTTGCAACCGATTTCGTCGATTTTACGTCAATACCAACGTGATTGCCTCTTGGATCCCATTCGTTTTGAAAGGTATCGAACTTTACGGCAACAAAATGATCCTTCGAGGAGTTTAACGCTGTGGAGAAGTTTCTGACTAGACCAAGTCCACGTATGTCACGTCTGGATACAGTCTTAAGCCTGTTGATCTATGGTTGTTTAATGCAGCCAGCTATGCTAAAGTTTGTGGAAGAATTTACAAGTTCAGTGAAAGTGAAGAGGAAGAGCAAAATTCCAGCAATGAAGAGGAAGTTAGAGATGATGGTTTTGAGAGCAATTCAAAGATGTTTGGATTCAAATCCAAAGGTCTAAATGATTGAAAGTGATGAGCAAAGCTAGATAAGCAAGAAGATTGAAGGAATATGTGATGAAAAATTGAAGAATGGAGAATCCGAAGATGAGCAGCAAGTGCAGCAAAAAAACCAGAAGCAGAGTAATTGAAGTCTGAAGCAATTTCTGAAGTTATAAACCTGAAGCAATTAAAGTGTTACAAGTCAACAGATTTGCACATTCGAAGTTAAAAGCAATTATAGGCAATGAAGAAATGAAAGTCAAGTATCAGCTTTTTGTTCCCATTGTTTTCAAGTAACTTTTGTCCTTTAGATATACTTTTCAGCTTTAACCTATTAGGAAATCCTTGTGTCAGCTTTTGTTGATGTTTTGTCCAACATTTTCTCTTTTGTTTCAGCTGAACCAATGAGTTCATGCAACTTGTCAAGATCCTACATATTAGCAGGTTTTTCCTTTCATTTTGAGCCATTGGATGTAATCAAGCAAGGATAGTGTGAAGAGCTAATTGAAAAAGCTCAAAAACCATCTCTTTCGTATGAATGAATAGTAGCAGCAACATTTTGTGAAAAATCTCATTTTCTTCTCTTCATCAATTTCTGCAATTTTTCCTTGTTCTTACTGTTGATTTGGTGTTATTACATATGTGAGCATGTTGAGTGGTGTGCGGGGCTAAGTTGAAATAGCTTAAAACCATTTTTTTTCTTTCCAGACCAATGAAACAGTAACATTGCTACAAAATTTCTGAAAATTTTCATCTTCCATTTTTCACCTAATTTCGTATATTCTTCTTGTTATTACCATTGATATGGTATTGTTGCGTATGTGTGTAAGGTGAGTGACATGAAGAACAACCTCTAAGAATGGAAACAAAGCAGATTTGAAAGCGCAGAAATTTCATTCTCTTGAAGTCTTATTGCTTTTAGTTTCCACGACACTGATTCTGTTTTTCAAATATTAGAGATTAGTCACATTTTTGCAATTGAAGGACTATTACACAGAATACATCAAGATTAAAGGTTGCAAATGACGTACATCAGAAAAACTTCAATTTTTTGAAGAAAATTCCTTTTAGTTCTGAAGTTACTGCTACTGTTGAAGGAGTGCAGAATCGTAGCTGTGGAATTTCTGATTTGTTGAAGGTCTTGAAGTCCAAATCAATTTGCTGGAGTTTAGGAATTTTTGCTGGAGCTTCTGATCTATCTTGTAGCTTCAGTTCTGAGTACTTGGAAGGAGTCATTGAAGTTAGCTTGTCCAGCTGAAGCTCTCAAGCTCAAGGAATCTGATTACACATCAGGTTCTGTTTTTCCAGAAATTGAAGCTAGCAACTTGGAGCTGACCTGAAGCTCATACACTGCTGAAGTTCTTCCCTGTTTCAACTCCGTCCACAGTGGTATCAGAATGGGAATGAATATAGTAAAGAATGGAATTGATATTATCATTATAATTATGATGGTTGGTTAAGAGGAAGGAATGATTATCATTATCATTAATAGTGGTTAGTTTGTAAAAATACTAAGAAATAAAATGTTATTATAATTAAGTAATTAATTAATTTGACAATATAATTATTAATTAATAAATGAATTATATTTTAATTAATTATATTGTAACTAATTAATAATATTTTAATTCCAAAATTTTAATTAATAAATAATTATATTTTAATTGTTTATATTGTAAGTAATTAATTATATTTTAATTAACTAATTAATTATATTTTGATCAATTAATTCATTATATTTTAATTAATTAATTAAAAATATTCTAATAAATAAATAATAATGATATTTTAATTAATTATTTTGTAATTAATTAATTACAATATTTTAATTAATAAATGAATTATATTTTAAGTAATTATATTGTAGTTCAATTAATTACAATATTTTAATTATTAATAATATTTTAATTAATAAATAATAATAATATTTTAATTAATGAATGAATTATTTTTAATTAATTATATTGTAGTTAAATTAATTACAATATTTTAATTAATTAATAATTATATTTTAATTAGCTATATTTTAATTAATTATAACAATCATACCCTTATATAACAATGATACTCAAATGAGGGGAATGGAGTATTATCCAAAAATGGGTAATGAAAATAATACTTCTATAATGATACCCCCTTATCAAACTTAATTTTTCATTCCATACCTATTTCCTTTTTTTCATACTCACCAAACAAGCACCCCCTTAGTAGTCTGCAACTCTTAAAACGCCAACTAGGTTGTCATTAAATGAAACAAGAATGCCTGTTTCTGCACTTTCTTCAAGTTGAATTACAAAATCTTCTACAGATGTTGGAATGGCAATTCCACTTTCAGTCAATAGCTTTCGATTGCCAACCTATCAGGACATAGTATACAGCTATGAGTACCCCAGGGGTCAAAAAATATCTTTTCTTAATTGATGCACCCAAAAACACCTATATTGTACGCCGAAAAACTCACCAGAATTTGTCTTCCATCTATCAAGCATTTAACACCTCTTCCAGGAAGAGGCAAAAACTCTGAGACATCAAGAAGCCATCTGGATATTGTGGAATCTTTACTGTCGCTGTGACCACCATAAATTGGAGAAGATTCATCCAAGAAATGGAAATGGCGTGCTACTCCACTATTGCTTTTGCCAATGGATGCTCACTGCTTGCCTGCACCATGTTAAGAAATGGATGGGGAAGTGATTAGTCATGCTGCCACTGTTAACGAAAACCATTATTAATGGAAGAGAGAAGAACTAGAACACCATCCTCCCACCCCCCAGTTCCCAATTTCTGAAGGATGTCATGTCAAAAAACATCAAGGTGCTCAGTCAAACGATGGTCTTTGGTTCAGTCGGATTTTGCTGATCCGGAGCTCCGTTATGTTGATCCATGATCCTGAGTAGTTTTGGATGATAAGTACCTGCAAAACAGATGAAGACACTCCGGGGGTTGTTTCCCGGAAGGTCCCTCCGACGCTCAAGTTAGTATTTTGAGAATAGTTTGGTGGCTGGAGTAGAGAAGAAACTAGGGTTTATGTTGCGTACCTCTATCATGGCAGAATAGTACCTTATATATGCCGTAGGTTGCCATTAGGTTTAGGTTTTCACGTAGGTCTTAGTGTTTGCATGGGAGACGACCTCTTACTACTGGGCTGTTAACGCCTGGGCTTGAAGTTGGGCCTCATTAGACCGGGCCTTATTAGGCCGACCCGACCAAGATTATATGATTGTCAAAATAACGGGGACAAAAATCAGTTAGCAGGCTTGTGTCAATATTTCGATGGTCCCATGAAATATAACACGAGGTTAAACACAGAAAATTTGTATTTTTCAGAGTCTCCAAAAAAAAGTCCCTTGATTTTGTGACAACACAACGAGTTATTATGATTAACCCTCAAAAGATAGACACCATTGTTAGATGACAAACCCTAGGCCTATGAAATGCGTTCAATAATTAACATGACGTATTGCTAGCCTCTCGAGCTTCCTTTCCATGTTCGTGAAGATCAAAAGAGTTGTTAGGACGAAGAATGTGAAACAACCTTTAAACATCTAAAGACATGTCTATAATAGCCAACCTAATTGTCCACCCCTTCC
Organism: Erythroxylum incrassatum; assembly: GCA_026546855.1. NCBI lineage: Eukaryota > Viridiplantae > Streptophyta > Magnoliopsida > Malpighiales > Erythroxylaceae > Erythroxylum > Erythroxylum incrassatum. Next base: position 4,510,239 of record JANVCL010000007.1, read on the forward strand.
ACAATCGAAAAGTTATATTTATACATCCTTTAAGCAATAAATTTCATAATAGTGAGCTAGGGAGAAGACAAGAAAAGATTATTATATCATGTCATTTTTTAAGATGCAGAAATTTGCTGTACTAAGTTGAAGAAGACGACCCCACTGTAGAAGTTTTTGCCTGACAGTTGAGACCATACTTTTAGACCCATGAGATTAACATTATGACAGACTTGTAACTGTGACAGAAATTATACAAACCTAACTCATTGGGGTAATTAGTCAAGTGGTCGATGGAGCTAAACAAATTCGATATACGATATGTTCTTAAATCTATACTTAAGTAATTACTAATAACTTTATTGTTAAATACATCATTGAGTCATTGAAAGGGGTGGAGGAAATAATTACTTACATATGGGTAATACATACAGATGGATCTTCAAGGGAAGAAGGAAGTGGTGTAGACTTATTCTTTCAAGGGTCCTTATAGTTTAAATATAATTCAAATATATTCAAACGCATAAGTTCAAGGCATTAAACAATCTTATGTGAGTTAAGATTTGTAATTCATCTTTAGCTACAAACCTGGCCTCTTTCTCTAAGATTTTATCTTTAACATTCTAAGCAATATTACAAGCTTAGAATTCACCAAAGAACATTTATTACACAATTAGTTTAACACTTTCAAACCCTAAAATTAGTGCTATAAAGAAAAGAGAGAAATACTAATCTTGATTCATATTCGTGTAATCTCTTTTTGTTAGCAAATCCTTTCTTTATGGAAAATTTTATCCACTTCCCCTTTTTGCCTTTCTTTGCTCTTTTCAATGGTGCAAGAATATATGTATTTTTTAATATCTATAAAAGTTTCTTCAACTTGAAGGGAGAGGGAAGGGTTTCTTTATTAAGTAACCCTAATGACTCTATTGTCCTTTAACAAGCCCAATAGCCACTATTTTGGGCTCACATTATATTAATATCAAATAAAGTAATATGGGTCATATTTATGATTATTAAATTAATCTAACAATATCCAACTTAGCCCATGTTACGACTTAATGATCCAATAACACAAGTGTGCACCATATATTGAATCTGTTAAGCTATCAAACTTGAATGAATTGAAATAATGGGATCATGGCGATCATAAATCATCTAACGGCATGATTCCTTCCATGTATCACACAATCATCTCAACTTAAAATAATAGTAATTGAGAAACACTGTAGTCTTCAACTTTAATGTTTCTCAAAACATAATTTGTCATCACAATAAAACAATGCATGTACAAAACATAATGTGACAACTAACAGATAGCAAAAACATAACATTAATTGAATTCATAAGAGTTAAAACGATGATAGAAAATATCCAAACATATGTATATACATAACATGATTTCATGCTAACAAGGACTTATCTATAATGCCCAACCTTTCAACATGGTCTGTAAATGTTTTAGGCGTAATACTTTAGTTAATAATCCGCTACTATTAGATCAACTCCAATATGCTCAATCGACACTTTATGTTTTTTCAATTCTTCTTTAACTAACAAGTATTTCAAATCCATGTGTTTAGCATCCTTAGAATACCTATCATTTTTTAGAAGAAGGCAGCTGTAAAATTATCACAATAAATTCTTAGCAGTCTAGCTATACTGTCAACAATACCTAGCCCTAAGACAAAGTTCCACAACCATAATGCTTGAATAGCAGCCTCAAAGCATGCCGCAAATTAAACCTCAATAGTGGAAGTAGCAATGACATACTACTTTCTACTCTTCTAAGAAATTGCCCCTCCTGCTAGTTGGAATAGATAACCAAAGGTAGATTTCCTTGAGTCTACACAACTAGCATAGTTTCAATCTGGATAGCCGATCACTTGTAAGTGATCTGATTTCCTGTATGTGAGCATGTAATCCTTAATGCCTTGTAAATACCTAAGAACTTTCTTTGTAGCTTTCTAGTGGTCCAATCCGGGATTGCTTTGATATCAGCCTAACATTCCAATAGCAAACTAATATCCAGCGTATATAAGTTTTGATATACATCAAACTCCCAACTACAAATGCATAGGGAATAGATTCCATTGCCTTTCGTTCCAAATCATTCTTGGGACATTGCATTTCACTAAATTTATCCCCTTTCTGAATTAGAACTACCCCTGTTGAGCATTTTTCCATCCTAAAACTCTCTAATAGTTTCCTTATATATCCTTTATGAGATAACCCTAACAATCCATATGTTTTGTCATGGAATATTTCTATTCCAATCACATAGGATGCCTCACCCATATCTTTCATTACGTGTTGGACCCTGAATTTTTAGTGAAAATTAGAAATATTAAAATGAAATGAAATGAGTGTTTTTGTATATAAATTGTGTTAGAGATGATTTTTGTGCGTTAAGAAAATCGATTGATCGGTTTTGAGGACTTTGAAATTTGAGTAAATTTGTTTGGGTTATGAAAGTTTAAGAGAATGAGTTAATTGAAATG
>JANVCL010000007.1:4661917-4688628 GCA_026546855.1 Erythroxylum incrassatum
TTAATTCTTCAAATTTTCACACTTTTCTCTTTATTTCTCAATTTTCAACTTCCATTTCAAATCAACTCATTCTCTTACTTTCATAACCCATACAAATTGACTCAAATATTGAAGTCATCAAAACTAAACAATTCTTTTCTCATAAATTTTTTTCTTAAATTCATCAAATTTTCTTAAATTCATATAAATTCATAATTTTCTCACTAATTTCTTTCTCATTTTAATATTTCTAATTTTCACCAAAAGTTCGGGGTCCAACATGTATAGCATGATTTGGTATACAAAACTATATAGGAATTGATTCATGCTAATATGATATACTTGTGAATTTGGTTGTATGCTTATGATGTTATGTTTTGACTCGAGTGAGCACATCGATGATGGTTCACTTACTGAGTTTGCAAAACTCATCAAAATTGCAATGTTATTTTTTAGGTACTAAGGAGACCTAGCTTTTAAGGCAATCTAGTAGCACTCTAGTATTGTCAATTTTGGAATCATGAATGAATCAAAGGTCTGGTCAGCTGAAGTATGAGGAGTTTTGATAGATTGTCTCTGTTAGCATCTCATTCACATGATATTTTATAAAGAATAGTAAACTCTCAAATGTTTTTGTAATGTAAATATACGGATTATGCGATGTAATGACAATGCAAATGATGTTTGTGAAATGAAATGAGAAATGTTGAACTTATGATTACTTATGTTCCGTATGATGCCATAATAGTGAAAATGATTGTTCACATGCATTTTTATAGGTCTGTTCCTGAATGTCCTCTGGATGTTCGGGTATATGCTCTATGGTAGTGGTGTGTTATAATTTTTAGTATCAGAGCATGTTTTGGCATCTTTAGGGACATATAAGAGCATTTAGACATAATATATAGTGAGAGATTTTTATAGTGATCATAACTATTATTTGTTATAAGTCAACCGCTATAGGAGATCGAGTCACAGAGTCAGCTGACCTTGACTATATATGAACCAATAGAGAGTCTCCAGTACCTCAGTCTGAACCAATGCCTCAATGAATTCTTGAGAGGAGTGAGAGTAGGTATGAGAAGCTTAGAAAGTAGGGGCTGTAGACTTCTATGGAAGTACAGATCCTGCAGAGGTAGAAGGTTGATTGGAAAGAACTAAACAGATGTTTGATCAGATGGATTGTGAGTCTGATGAAAGGTTTGACTTCGCAGTCTCGCTACTTCAAGGTCTAGCTTATCAGTGGTGGAAGACAATTCCTGGCAGTTCTGCCTAACTTTATAGATTAAAGTGGGAATATTTTTTAAAAGTTTTCAAAGAGAACTATATGCCCAAGATTTACCTGGATAGGAAAATGAAGGAGTTTTTGGATGTAAAACTGGTGAATCTTACTGTAGCTAAGTATGAGGTTGGTAGTGGCAGAGGTTAAATATCTGGTGGGCAAACACAACAGATGCTCAGTTGTGAGCACTGTGAAAAGAAACATAGCGGAGAATGTTGGAGGTTAACGAGAGCTAGCATCAGCTTAGAGACTGTCCCGCAACCTTTGGAACACAATCTGGAGTGAGAGAGGAAATCAGTGACTGACACTACTATCCAACAAAGTAGAGCTAGTGGAGCGAGACAAAGAGACAGAGGTAGAGACAAAACTAGTTTAGCAGGTCTTAGAGTTAGGACTGAGGTATAAAGTAAACAGTTGCAACTTAGGCTAGGATCTTTGCCATCACCAGACAGAAGGTACAGAACTCCTATATGTTGTTGCAGGTGTGTTAAATGTTTTTCAATTTAAGGCCTTTGCATTATTAGATTTAGGATCCACACATTCATTCATTACACCACATATGGCATCTAAGCTGCATTGTAAGAGAGAGGTGATGAAATGTAGCTTAGAAGTGAGTTCTCTAATAGGAAGTACTACACTGAGTGGGGAAGTCTGTAAAGGGTGTATCATTCGGATTGATCAGGCAGAGCTGAAGGTCGATTTGATAGTATTGCAGTTAAAGGAGATTGATCTTATTTTGGGCATAGACTGGCTCACTACACATAGAGTTGTAATAAATTGTTATACTAAGGAAGTAACTATTAAATCCCCTAATCAATCAAGGGTGATATTTCGAGGTGTTAGTCAAGTAGTTCAGCTAGGTTGATTTCCTCAATGAATGCTCTCAGACTGATTTGAGGTGGATGTTAGGCATACTTAGCTTATGTAACTGATACCTGAACTGAGTAGATTGTACGAGATATTCTTATTGTTAGGGATTTCCTAAATTTGTTCCCTACTAAATTATTAAGCTTACCCCCACACAGGGAGACGGAGTTTATGATTGACTTAGTTCTAGGTACTGCTCCTATATCAATACCTCCATATATGATGGCACCTGTGGAATTTAAGACCCAGTTGTAGGAGTTGTTAGATAAGGGTTTTATCAAGCTTAATGTGTGGCCTTAGAGAGCTTCAGTGGTGTTTGTAAAGAAGAAGGATGAGACTTTGAGATTGTTCATTAATTATAGGTAGTTGAATCGGGTGACAGTGAAGAACAAGTATCCTTTACCATGGATAGACAATTTGCTTGATCAGTTATAGGGAGCTTAGGCGTTTCTAAATTGGATTTGAGATCAGGATACTATCAGTTGAAGATAGCAGATGTTGATGTACCTAAGAGTGTATTTAGGACCAGATATGGGCACTTTGAGTTTTTGATGATGCCTTTTGGGTTGACAAATGCTCCGCCAACTTTTATAGCACTAATGAATAAAGAGTTTTAACCTTACTTGGATCACTTTGTAATTGTGTTCACAGATGATATTTTAGTGTACTCGAAGAGCAGAGAGGAACATTCTAAGCATTTGAGGCTAGACCTACAGATAATGAGGAGAAAAATTGTAGGCCAAGTTCAGTAAGTGTGAATTTTAGCTTGATCAAGTAGTATTCTTGGGTTATATAGTGTCTGAACAGGGCATACAAGTAGACCCAAAGAAAGTTGAAGCAGTAATGAAGTAGGAAGCCTTTAAAAATGTGTCTGAGATTTGGAGTTTTTTTGGGTTAGTGGGATATTATAGAAGTTTTAACAAGGGATTTTCATTGGTCTCAACCCCTTTGACAAAGCTTCTGAGGAAAAATGTACCTTTTAGATGGACCAATGAATGCCAAAGGAGTTTTGAGGAGTTAAAACACCAGTTGACTATATCACTGGTGTTAGCTATTCCATCTAGATCTGGAGGATATGTAGTGTATGGTGATGCTTCATAGCAGGGATTATGATGTTTCTTGATGCAGTATGGCAGAATGATTGCATATGCATCAAGATAATTGAGGTCTCATGAGTTTAACTATTTGGTTCGTTATTTAGAACTTGTTGTAGTGGTGTTTGCTTTGAAGATTTGGGGACATTATTTGAATGGTGAGACATTTCAGATATTTACAGATCATAGAAGTTTGAAATATTTGTTGAATCATAAGCAGTTGAATATGAGACAAAGGCAGTGAATTGCTTAAAGATTATGAATTTGTGATTGAATACCATCCTGGTAAAGTTAATGTTATTGCTGATGCATTAACCAGGAAATCAAATAGTAGTGTGACACAAATTAAGGCATCGAGGTTACCAAACCTAGTTCAATCGAGAGAATTGAATGTTGAGTTGAATTTGGGACAGAATGAAGCATTAATAGATACATTGAAGCTTAGGTCGGTATTGCATGAAAGGATTAGAAAAGTTCAAAGTAAGGATCCAGACTTTGTGAAGCTTAATGACAAGTTGAAACAAGATCCGAGTTTTGAGTTTAAGTTGAGAGACAATGCATTGTGTTTGAAGTAGAGATTATGTGTATCTGATGTTGATTATCACATATAGCAGCCTATGCTATACATACTGGTACAACATATTTCATGGCCAGGGATAAAGAAGCAAGTGGAAAAATATGTTGCTAAATGTTTGACTTGACAATAGATTAAGGCATAACATCAGGCTCCAGTTAGGAAGTTACAGTCATTGCTAATTTTTGAGTGGAAATGGGAAAGGATTACTATGGATTTAATTATGGGTTTGCCTAAGACTCCGAGGCAACATGATGCTATCTGGGTCATTGTTGATAGATTGACGAAATTGGCCCATTTCTTACCTATGAGGGAGAATAATACACTGGATTAGCTAGCCTAGAGGTATACAAATGAAATAGTGAGATTACATAGAGTTCCATTATCTATTGTGTCAAATAGGGACCCCAGATTTACTTCAAGATTTTGAGGTAGTTTATAGTCAGTCATGGGTATGAAGTTGAATTTCAATACAACATTTCATCATCAGATAGACGGACAGAGTGGGAGAACTATTAGGAATATTGAAGATATGCTTAGAGCTTGTGTTCCAAAGTTCCAAGGAGCATGGGATCAATATGTAGCACTTATCGAATTTGCATACAATAATCACTATCACAGTAGTATTGGTATGGCTCCATATGAAGCACTATATGCCTCAATATGAAGCATTATATGGCAGAAAGTGTCATTTGCTATTGTATTGGCATGAAGAGGGCCTAAGGATTGTTGAAGGCCCAGAATTGATTCAAGATATGTTGATAAGGTAAAATTAATCCACAGTAGAATTAAGGCAGCCCAAGATAGATAGTAAAATTATGCAGATCAACACTATAGAGATATGGAGTACCAAGTGGGAGATAAGGTGTTCTTGAGAGTATCACCTTGGCAAAGAGTGTTGAGGTTTAGTAAAAAGGGTAAGTTAAGCCCTAGGTACATTGGTCTATATGAGATTACTGACAGTTGGGCCATTAGCATATAGGTTAGCATTACCAGCAGAGATGGCTCAGATTCATAACGTGTTTCATGTTAGTATGCTTAGGAGATATCGGTCAGATCCGACACATGTGCTACCATCACAAGAGGTTGAAATTGCAAGTAATTTTAAGTTTTGTGGAGGAACCAGTTAAGATAGTAGGTTATCATACTAAACAATTGAGAAATCGAGTGATCCCATTGCTTAAAGTCCTTTGGAAGAATCATTTGAGAGAAGAAGCCACATGGGAGACTGAGGAAAACATGAGAAAACAATAACCCCCTTCTGTTTGATCAAATAGGTAAGAATTTCGCGAACAAAATTTCTTAAAGGGGAGAATTGTAATAGCCCATTTTCCATACTAACGATTAGAACCCTAGAATATTGCATATGTTCATATCATTAAGAATTCATGAATTGCATTTCATTCACATGCATATCATTAGCGTACACACATGAATTATGAATTAGTACACATCGCAAAGATAATATATGCACTCAATTGACATATTCCAAGGTATGAAAGGTTTAAAACGATTATGATGTGAATTATGTATTATTTATGTCTTGAATTTTGGTTTGGTGGACTATAATTAGTAAACTTGGAATTTATTGTTACAATTGGAAAATTGATGAATTAAAATGTACATTTGGTCTAGGAAAAATGTCAAATGGTATGACAAATTGACATATGGAAAATTAGGATGACTAAGTTTATGAATTAGTGGCATTTGGCATGGAAAATTAAGTGACAAATGGCATAGCTAATTAATTGACAAATGGCAACAATAAGTGGGTGACAAATCACCTAGCTTAATGTTCGCATTTGGCAACAAATATGCAGGACAAATGGAGAACATGCTTAGGGACATATGTCATAGTACTATGGAGACACTTAGCATCCAAGGTTTTAAGTTTATATGCATGAGTGATTTTAGTTCTGCTCATTTCTTCTTCTTACACCACCGAAACTCTCTCACCCTTACATCCTTATATTTTGTCTATGTTTGTGTCTAATTTCTACACCAATAATCCATGATTTTACGCTTTATAAGATGGTTAAAGAATTAGATTATTGTTGTCCTTTGTTCTAACCGAAAACCAACCTATTGTTACCTTAAATTCGTGATGATTTTTTCATGCATGGAAAACAAAATTAGCTTGATCTTTAAGCTGGAATTTGAGCTAGACAATTATGTAAAAGATTGGTATTTATGCATGTTATAATAGAGAATTTATGATGATGAAATTGGGATGAATTGTATATGATATTGACGATGAATTGTGTTGGAAATTTCTGCATAAACTTGGGTACTTTTTTGTTTTGTTTTTGCATGTATGAAAATAGTAGCTTATGGGCTATTGTATGGATGATTTAAGCTGGGATTTGAAGTATAATTGATGAGGAATTCATGTTAAAGATAGGTGCTATTAAGGTATTTTCGCATTTGGAAAATTAGAGTTGTAGGTGTGTTTGTAAAAAGTGACAGTTAATGATATAAGTGAGCATAATTTTGTAAGCCGTAGTGTAACCAATATAGAAGTCAAATTAACCTTAAATGAAGTAACCTTAAAGGACATGAAATTTGGAAAATTTCAGGTGTTAGTGATGTCTCTAAGCTCATAAAATTTGTGAAGTATTGAAGGTAGTAAAGTTACACACATTAGTAATGTTGATGACAAATTCTGAAATTTTAATTTTAACCTTGTGTACATGTCATACTAGCTAAGAAATTTCACTCTAAATTGGTATATTTGGAATTGATTAAGGCTAGTAATGAGCCTAGATTGTTGCTTGATTAATTGGTTAAGAGCATGATAAGTTTATGTAGTTAATTGATGTCATAACCTAAAGAATGGACTGTTTTGATATGGTTGAGTTCAAATCTAGAATTTTTTTATATGTTAAAGGAATAAATAAGTTATTTTAATGCAAACATGATCTTAAGGACATGAGTAATGCGTATAAGGTATAGATGAATGAACATTGAAGAACATGGGGTAATTATGAATGAGAATTGGGTAAATGTATGAATATATAATACTAGAAAAAGTTTGGTGAATGTATAGATCTAACTTGCTGAAATTCCATATTTAAAGTAACAATTGTGTGTGGATTATGAGAGTCTTTTTTATCATGAAAATGTTTAAGGATAAAAGTAAAGTATGTTTGACGGATTTGGAGTAAATCAAGCTAACTTAAAATTACAAACTTGATTGTAAAATAGTAGTCTACAAAATATGATGTTTGAATGGTCTTAGGGTGTATAAGCATATATTGAATAGTTAAGATCTATGTATAAGAATACATATCTGGGAAAAGTCAATTGAGCATGCATTGAACATAATACAAATACATGTGTATGATTGAGTACTTATTTGATTAAACAAGTTAGTAATGTGTACATATGTGCGTATTGCATGATTTAGAAGTACAAATTGACCGACATCTTCCAGACATTACCAGCTCATCAAGACAATAGCTATCTAGAGCATACTATGAGTTAAACTAGATGTTTACTTACTATATTTGAATTTTTACTGTTTGATATTGAACTATTGCTGATATGATTGTGTTAATTCTAGACATTGATGATCTGAGGAGTTTGATATTCAGGAGTGTATGGGAAGTGTTTGCAAATTGAATTTGAATATGGAAATTTAGTTCTCAACTATATTTTGAATGTCGGACTTAAATCCAATGAATGTGTTATATGATTGTGCACACTAAATGAGAGTTTTTGATAGCATAATATGTTATTTGTCATTACATTGATAAATATTATCAGATAAAAGAGCTGTGACCGAAGTGACCAACGTGAAAAAGAGCTTAAAGCTCATAAATGTGCACACAGAGCCACAGGCTCAATGATTAATGAGCTTGGTATCTACAATAGATATGAGACAGTATCTTAAATGAACCTGGTATCCACAATGGATCTGAGATAGTTAAATATGTGCTCGATCACAAAAAAAGGAAAAGAAAATGGAGTCTCATGTGCATTGCAAATATATCTTTTACATGTATCACGTGAATTATTGTAAAGAATGACTAAATTGAGTTGATATAATGTTATGCTATGTTTGTGTACATGTGAATGATGGTAAAAAAAATACTGAATTGTGTTGATATAATGATTTGCAATACCTGTATACATGTTGATGATATGAATGTTTGAGGTGAAAGATTGGATTGTTCTGAAAAGATCAGATGACATGTTTGTATTAGAATGTGCTTATTGAGATATAATGTATAGTGTGATTTGGTACACAAAAGTGTATAGGAATTGATTCAAGCTAATGTGATATACTTGTGAATTTGGTTGTATACTTGTGATGATGTGTATTGACTCAAGTGAGCACATCGATGATGGTTCACTTACTGAGTTCGCAAAACTCATTAAAATTGCAACGTTATTTTTCAAGTACTGAGGAGACCTAGTTTCTGAGGCAATCTATTAGTAGTCTAGTATTGTCAATTTTGGAATCGTGAATGACTCAAAGGTCTGGTCAGCTGAAGTCTGAGGAGTTTAGATAGAATGTCTTTGTTAGCATCTCATTTCATGTTAGATATTTTATAAGAAATAGTAAACTCTCAGATGTTTTTGTAATGTAAATATATGGATTATATGACAACGTAAATGATGTTTGTGAAATGAAATGAGAAATGTTGAGCTAAAGATTACTTATGTTCTATATGATGCCATAATAGTGAATATGATTGTTCTAACATGTCATTTTCATAGGGTATGTTCTTAAATGTCCTCTGGATGTTCGGGCATATGCTCTATGGTAGTGGTGTGTTACATGCACAGCCGATACAATCTAGTTGAACTCAACCAGTGAAGAAGATTTAGACAATTCGAACCTTTCTTGTTGACGATGCAAGCGACTCAGGTGTATAATGTCTTTTTTCCTGACTTAAGACAAGATAAGTCAAATTGGTTAGTCGTTTGCAAAGTAAAATCTATAGGTGTTTTTGAATTACCTAGAAAAGGAAAAAATAAGATCATTGAAAGTGAAACATTTTAGGATGATGTTTATGAAATAAATGCATGTGTAACATATGACGAGAGTGAACTTTTGAACGATCCAAATAATGAATATGTTGAAATTTCATCTGGAGAGGATGAGGAATTTGTAGAGGGTGAGAGATCTAAAGAAGAGCCTCACTTTGATTATAATTCTTTAGAAAAAAAGATGATGATAATTTTGATTTATAATTAAGTGATGATAACGATTAACTTGTGTAAGTAATAGAATATTATATAAATAAATTTATTATTTCATAACACTATATTGTTATATTAGTGCCATAATCAATAAAATGTAAATTTCAGGTTTAAAATATGCCACAGAAGAATTACCTATAGAAAATATTGAATTTTAGGTTAAAAATTATTGAAAAAGCTATCTTCTGTAAGTGAATTATCGACGGAAATTTTGTTTGTCCACCACTAAAATTACTTATAGATATTGTAATTCTGTTGGTAACTTTAGCGACATAATATAGTATTTTGTCGGTAAATTTAGCAACAAATATAGTGAATCTGTCGGTAGCTTTACTTACAGAATATTATAATTTCATTGGAAAATTTATTGATGGAATTACAATATCTATAGGTAATTTTAACTACAAAAATTGTAATTCCCTCGGTAAATTTAGTGATCAAAGTTTTATTTTCGCCAATAATTTTAGCAATAGAACTTTTAATTTCGTTAATAAATTTATTTACGGAAATTATGATTCCACCAATAAATTTAGCAACAAATTGACAATATCCGTTACTGAATTTTTTTCTCCTGCTACTCTTTTTACGGATAATTTTCATCGCAAAATTTGTTTTCTAACAAAAAAACAGTGTTTTTCATTAGTAATTTCCAACGCTAAAACTAATTTTTCTTACAGGACACTTTCTCAGCATGGACTTTGCTTGTGTGCATTGCATGCATGAGCAAAGTCGCTTTGATTATATACTCTCATAAACTAAAAAGTTCTTCCGTGTTTCTCTTAATCTTTGAATCTAATTAGACGTCATTTCAGTGTAGCATGAAAACAAGACATCACAGCTAGACTTCTATCATACTTTAGTTTTTAACTGAATTAGGAATTTGATTTATACAAAAACATCTCTCTCTTTCTCTCTCTCTATGATTTTTCTAATGTTGAGGTGACATTACACCTACAAGTTTGCTGTATTATTTGGACCCCATTTCATGAGTTGGGGTTGATTCACAAAATGGGCTTAGTATCTTTTTACGTACATATGTACAAGTTTTCCTTATTGGGATCTAAATACATAGGTACGAAGGTTTGTTTTTCTAGTGTCATTTTATAGGGATAGAATTTTACATTCATTATAAGATGATAGGAATATGCAAATATTATTTCTTATGTTATGGTTGCATTTGGTGAACAACCAATCAGCTACTTTTTTAGCTGATTCAAGTCTTTCAGTTGCTTGACCATTTCAAGCAGTTGAAAATTTTGTTTAATAAGAAGATGAATAATTAGCGGGTTTATCCTAGAAAAGCTCTACAATAATAACATTTTTAGTAGTGTTTTTATCTTTAGCTAAATATATACAATTGAAAAATTAATTATACCCTTGTAAATAAACTAAGTTATATATTAATTAATTTTTGCAAGTCAATTTAAGCCTAATTATAATTAATTAATTGAGCTGTAATGTGGCCTAATTGAATTATTATTAATTATGATACAATGCCATGCATGACACTATAGCATAATTGATGCATAACTATAGCAAAATTAATTATTATGAATACCACGATATATCGCACTATTTTATGCTTATGAATTATGCACAAAACATTTGTAAATTTGTTGTAAAATTTAATTTTTGTTCTTTTTTATTATTGTCAAAATTTTAATTTTTGTAAAGTTAAATATTTAATCGTGACCTTATAAAATTTTTAAGTCATATCCTTATAAGTTATTTTTAATTTGTTAAATTAAAATTTATACATATTATATGAAAAATATTAATATGATTTAACTCGCTACATCATTTATATTAATAGAAAATTTAACATTAGATTATTATTATTATTATTAAAGTTATAAACTTAATTTTATAAAATTAAATATCTAAATTCTTATAAGAATATTCAATGAAATACTAAGAAATATAATATTTATGTCCTTATAGTTTTATTAAAAAATTATGTCCTCATAAGTCATTTTATACATTAACAATTAATATTAAATAACTAAATTTATCAAGCATCTTTAATAAGCAGGTGATGTTATCTATTGGTCAAATTAGCTGATATTATCATCAATCAGTTAACTATTGATAAAATTAACTAATATTTAATGCAACTGAAGCCCTATATTAGAACAATAAAAACTAAAATTAGATTGTCAAAAAAGTTGAAAAGTGCAATTCATATTTTTGAGTGGCGAGAAGATGACGCAGTAATGATAAAAATAGTATGGCGGCTGTTAGGGTGATGCACGTTGCGGTGTTGGACAACTAAAAGCGAAGTCACGTGACATGAAAAAGTTAAGGAAACATTTGCGGCAAATATTAATTAAATGCGTAAACCTTTTATTTTTTACTTTATAGTTGCATACATTGTGAAAGTGTGTATTCAATTTGAGTTATTTATACCTTCAAATCTCAATAATATTTGAATAACTATTAAATATTTAGATTTGGTTGAATTTCATAAAGACAATGTGTACTGTATAGCATATGTTTATAGTTTTATTATGTCAAGATTTAGAGCACATGGTTCACTTTAAACGGTATATCAGTCATATATGTAAAATAATTCTGGAGCTTTGATTTTTACAAACTATTCTGAAAATAAATAGTGCCCAAAGTAACTGATAAAGCGCTCCATTTTCCCAAATCTTTTGCTCTGGTAAGGTTTGTCTTCTGATTTATTGTTAGGGGTCTTCGTCAATGACAAGGTACAGAAGTCGAAGCCGGAGCTATAGCCCCCGCCGCAGGAGCAGAACTCCGCCGCGTTCACGTAAGCGATACAATGAAGAGGAGTATCCTCGCGATGGTCGCTCTCAGAGAGATCAGAGCTCTCCTGCGCCGTCTGGCTTGCTCGTTCGCAATCTCCCTCTGGACACTAGGTTTTTTCCATCTCTCTGTACAAGAGTAATTTCAGTCGATATTCTGTTGAATTTGGCTGTGAGTGTGCTTAATTCAGTTGTTTTCATAATTTTTGCCTCTTTCATTGGACTATTCTCAGTGATTTACCGGATGATTTGGCAGGCCTGAGGATCTTAGAGTTCCGTTCGAGAAATATGGTCCGGTGAAGGACGTGTATCTGCCTAAGAATTACTACACTGGGTACTTTTTCCTCCATCTGACTATTGATCAAGGACAAGACTCATGCCACCAAAAGTTGAGATTGGCATGGTCATTGAATGAAATGTTGAAGTTTTCTCATGAATTCTTTTTTCGCTATTTTAACAGGAGAAAATAAAGAATCTTATTTTCGACTAAAATTCTTGAAACAAACCAGTAAATCTGAAAGGCCTAAAAATCATAGATTCCCTCCAGTAATGGCATGTGAAAAGCTTTTATCACCATCACTGCTCATATCTGACCTTTTACCTTATCAGCGACACATGTAACGAAGAAAGCTTTATTAGGAAGTATCCCATTAACTCCATGCGAAGTGGATGAGTTTGGACATCTTTCCATTCTAAAATAGAAACAATATGCTTAGTGCCCACTGCAAGTTTGGAGTGTTTCTGTACTTCCATAAACAGTATAGTATTTGAAATGTTTTGAGAACATAAACATGATCTTTCATGTTAATTATGATACTGATCTATGCTTTTTGTCTTCTTTTCTTGAAGTTTTTGGTTGTCTCTTCTCATAATCTTGGGTTGCTATGCTGCTGATATTATAGGGAGCCACGAGGCTTTGGGTTTGTGAAGTATCGCTACGCTGAAGATGCAGCAGAAGCAAAGCAGCGCATGAACCACAAAGTTATTGGTGGGCGGGAGATAAGGATTGTGTTTGCTGAGGAAAATAGGAAAACCCCTCAAGAAATGCGTATGTCTACACGAGTAAGGTTTGGTGATAGTCTCTAAGCTCCCCACTTTATCTAAGTGTCTATGCTGAGCTAACTATATTCCATACTGTGGAGTTTTACTTCCTACAATTGATACTGTTTTTGGACGTCTTGTCAGTGGGCATTATGGAGGCAGTCACAGAGGGAGAAGTCCGCCAAGGTCCCCGAGAGGCCGCAATTCTTGTCCGTTCAAACACTCATTTTTCTATCTATTTGAAGTTTCTCCTAAAAAGATCTTGAAGTCTCTGCCTTAATACCAAGCTGCTCATAGGATAGAACATTTGTCAGTAGTTTTCCTTCTTCGATTTTATTAGACTAACTTCCATCCTTTTCAGTTGCTGCTTATTCACGCTCACCTTCACCAGCTAGGCATGACTTAAGGTTTGACTCTCTCTGCCAAGTGTATGAATGGCATTCTTTTCTATTGTCATTGAATATTCTCCTTACTGACTTTTGATACTTGGCATTGTTATTCTAGAGCACCTTAATAAGTTTATCAGCTAACTCAATTATTATTATTTTTACTGTGAAAGTTGTTTATAGTCTTGTTTAATTCAATGTTTTTCATGAATATATCTTTGGCTCTTAAAATCTTGTTTGGATTACTTGTTTTTTCAAAAGAACATATGTACTCTTCGCAAGGGTACCAGTTTCACTCGTGAATGAAAATTTCAATTATGATAAGATATTGTGGATAGCTATTAGGTTTTTGTTCCTGTTTTACCATTTACTATGAAGTGATGATGTTTCATGCCTGAAGTCATTGTTTGATCAATTGTAGCAGTATTTAGCTTGGCTTGACGAGGGCACAATTGAGCGTACATTTTATTTATGTTGTTTGCTACATTCTATGTGCATGACCATACATCCCTTGTGATTTGCTAACTTTGGAGTCAGGGAGGTGTGTGACATGTGAATCGTGAATGTACTTGACCTATTTGCTTAGCCTTTGGTTTGAAAATGGTTACTTCCTTTGCTTGCATCTTTATTCTTATTCTTTTTTTTTATATGTTTTGTTATTTAGTAACCTTCACAGGTTTGGCATAGTTCAATGAGATTTTAGTTTAATACTCAAATATATTTTGGTCTTGTCATCTGCTTGCACTTTATGAGCATGAACTTTGGTGCATGGTGCTAGTTTTGGTCAGTTATGATACTGCACGTGTACCAATGAGTTTGATTGTTAGTTACTGGTGCCGTTGTTTGTGCAGATAGTAAAGTGAAAAGGGAGATTATAAAGACTTCTGGGTTAATAAAGATTAACTTCAAAAGAGAGGTCATAGAGTGATGGAAAGCATGCTTTCAATGAGAGCCTCTCTTCCTATGTGTTACCATTTTTGTCACCTTCACCAGTAATTGACTGCAATTTTTTTGCATAGCTGTTCTGTTTCCGGGATTTCCATATTGTTGAATGAACTGAATTCTAAACTTGGTCTGAGGGATGATTAAAAATGTAGGGGTACTTATATTTTCTTCCCTCGCTTATGTGAAATTTAAAGTAATTTTTAGCGAGGAACTCTGTTAAGATTGATATGTTGTTTTGCATATACTATCCAGTTAAGAAAGAATATAAAGCTTATAGTTGGACAAGAAACAAACCATCTTCAATGAAGGAAAGCTATTCAAAGGTTTTACTGATAGAGATATGATGGATATGTCCAAGAAAAAGATAGTTTGAGGTTTTAGAAAGTTGGGGCAAAGAGCTATGAAGTTGTCAGATGCTGATCATCGAGTACATCCTATAGAGCCCAACTCTGAAAGTGTTTGGATTCAAGTATCACTTTTTCAGGAACTCTGAAAAGGTGCAGGTAAAGGTCATATTTTGACAAATTAGATTTTCAATGAAGATCTGACTAGAAACTTTTTTCATCTAGAAATGAATCTCAAATGTTGTGTGTTTACTGAAATTTTGTTGTGCAGGAACTACATATTAAGACGTGTTTGAACTATCATTGTTATGGTTTGTTTGATATATCCAGTCTAGTTATGATAGACTATACCTTGTTGCTTTATGAATTACTTTATGGCTGTTATTTGTACCGATATGACAGGGAAATGAAAGACGATTATTACTGTCCTCGGAAATCTAGATCAATCTCTAGGTCCCACTCCCCTCATGATGAGAGGGACTATAGGTTGAGCAGTAGGTCCCTAAATCCAATTGAGAGCAGTATGAGTCCTCGTCATGAAAGGAAATATCTGTCTGATAGGTCGAGGAATCCTTGATGTATCAGTGGCAGTCCATCAGGTTCTCGTTCATGATCTTACAGGTAAATGCCTCCAAATTTTTGCTACAAAATTAATTGGGTCATTTTCATCTCTCCCATAATTATCATGACCTTTGTTTTAGGCATGCAATTTGGCTGCATGTTATTTGTTGTCAGTGCTATCTGAGTCTGTTTATTGTTTAAGTGAGGTTTCGTTCATGTGGTGGTAAATATTGCACTATTGGCTTTGTTCACCTTGTGTGAGGCAGTAACGTTTCACGAGGAATCTGAGAGTTTGATTTTGTTCCCATGGTTTGAGTGTTTCGATCCCAAATCTGAAAACCCTTAAAGGTTGAACTTCTACAATGAACTGAATGAAGATGTAAGTTAAGATTTATAATTTGACCTTGAGCATAGCCGTGGAGTACAAACTAGTAGAGATATATGTAGTTATGATGTTATTGTGAGATTGGAAACCCATAGCAGAATACAGTTGTGCAATTTTTACACTACGCAATATTCACTCTTGTCTCTCTATGAATTTTTGATCTTAGCCCTGATTACTTCCTTTGCGAATGTCATCCGCAGTTCTCGCTGATGGTGATCACTTCTGGTGCGCTGTGCTGCATATCATGGTCCTTGAAAGTATATTATTTGCTGTCAAGCTATGAAAGGATGTGAATGTGGGACAAACTGACCTATGTGTATTTGGGTTTTAAAGTACTCAAATGAGAAGTAACTACGAACAGTGTATTGAGATTTAGTAGAATTTTTATTTTGGCTGTTATAATCATGTGCTTGGCTTTCTTCAAAAAAAAAAAAATCATGTGCTTGGTGGATCATTTCAGATTGTATGGGTCCACGGATGCTAATTTACTACCATCAGACCTAGAATCTGGTTTTATTGCATATGCCACTAAAGGGCATGCAACGTATTGAGGCGACTGCAATTATGAGAAAAAGACACCTTCTGTTGTTACGCTTGCCTTCTGAGTTATTCTCAAAAGTCAAAACTACTGATGCTGGCTAGTGTTTAATGGATATTTCTTGTAATTCCTCGTAAGTGCAAGCGAGAATTATGAGAGCAGAAGAGAAACTGAGGGTGAAAGGACAGACAATATGGTTATGCACTGAAATGCATGTTGGTTGTTACAGAGGTACAGACCTGTAGACAACTAATATACAGCCACGAGAAACGTACATTATATGAGGATGTTTTGTAACGATGAAACGCATTACTAAGTAATATCTCAAAAGTTCGATATAAATCTCCTGTCTAATATTATTTTGTCTAATAAAATTTTATAAAATTTTAGTAATTTATTTTGTGGGAGACACTGTAATATTAGATAGAAGATTTAAACTTCAAAAATTTCCCGTGCGACTGTTTATTGCTCCTCTTGTGGTAATTAACCCTCGTATTTTCCTTAACTTCTTTTACCTGTAACAACACCAGCGCTTCTGTAGTTAAAATAACAGCTCCCTAGTGGCTTCCTCGCATGAACTGTTATTTCATTGCACCAACAACCGAGTTAGCTGCGTTGTGAAAACAGCTTGGTATTGGAATGACGACTCCCAAAACTTCCAGAGCTTACATTCGACCCAACAATTTAAGGAACTCACTCGTTGGACAACCTCCTACTGACGTGACTCCCAGTGGATCGGCCATGATGCTATCACAGGGCTCCTCCCTGCCACCCATGCACGTACCTTCCTACCAAGAAAAACTCTTGGGTAAACTTGCACAGGTGAAGGATACTTCGAAGGCTAACCCAGTTGATCTCTTGGCATCCAAGGTCATGACAATGAGCTTCCGCAATGATGACGTGCTTTGCCCCGACTTCACCATTGATGCCCAGTACAAGCAACAACTCATATCTCCCTAGTAGCAAGCTCTCGTTGTTAAAGTGTTGGGGCGTACAGTAGGATATAAGGTCTTCTATACCAGGATTCATCAGATGTGGAAACCAAAAGGGGAGCTTGACATATTAGATCTTGGAGTGAGCAAGACCGATCGTTCGAGTAGGCGCCCACCCTCACTCTCTGACAATAGCTACAGGTTTGGGCGATCCTCTAGACACAGGTCAGCGAGGGCTGGACACCACTACGGGAGGGCCAACTTCGCTGATCGAGCACCAACTGAGCCTCGCCGTCATGAAACTGGACCCTCCACTGATAATGGACAATGCTCAGGAGACCACCATGGCGGTGGAAGCTGGAGGAGCTCCTTGGACTAGTGGTGGTGTTCAGTAGATGGGCTCAGTGGGAGCTTTCTTTTATTACACCTTTATCGTAATGATTAGTGACCCAATAATCAGCTGTAACTGTCGTGGGGCAGGAAAACAAGACTTTGTCCCCATTGTTAAGGATCTCAAGCGCATGCATCATCCAGCTTTGTTGATTTTGTTGGAAACACATATTTCTGGAGCTCGAGTTGGACATATTTCTGGGCCCTCTAGAAATCTGCTTCTACCCATATTTCTCTGTTACACTCTCATTGCCAATGCCTTTCTCTGGTGGTTCACGAAGCTTAGGGCATGGACTGGGTGTGCTTGGTTATTTATGCTAATTCGGTTAACTCCATCAAAGACGACTTATAGGAGCACTTAACCCAAATGAGTATGGTTATCAATTTGCCTTAGCTTGTTATCGGAGACTTTAACGATTACCTTCATCCATCTGAAAAGCGAGGGGTAGGTATGATGGGCGTCTGCTAGCATATTCCATGTAAGGATAGGGGGTGTGGCCTACATGACTTGGGTTGCAGAGGGGCACCCTACACCTTTGCCAGGAAGAATCAGGGACTTTTCACAATCCATGTTCGATTAGATCGCAGCTTATGCACTACGTCCTAGCAAACTTACTTTCCAGAGGCCTTGGTTGTCCACTTGCCACAAACTATTTCAAATCATAACCCTATCATGCTATAGCTGAATACCGCTATCCCTCCTCTATCTGTAAGACCTTTCCATTTCAAGCTGTTTGGCATTTACACGAGGACTTCCCTCGCGTCATTCGCAAGGTGTGGGCTCCTCACCGTCATTGTGTCCCAGAGGCCATCCAGGCAGTCACTACTGCAGCCAAATTATCCAATAAAACAGTTTTTGGAAACATCTCTAGGCGAAAGCGGCTTCTGCTAGCCCAACTTCAGGGAATTCAAAACTTTCTGCATACATGTCATTCCGACTTCTTGATGGACCTCAAAGCACAACTCATAGCGGAGTACAACATTATCCTACGTCAAGAAGAATTACTCTGGTTTCAAAAGTCCTGGGCCTAATGGCTCCAGGAGGGGGATCGCGCTACAAAATTTTTTCATACTATCACTGTATCAAGACGTAAACAAAATCGCATAGAACGCCTGTGACTAAGGACGGGAGAGTGGATTTCTGAACTAGTCATCATCCAAAGAGAGGTTTTTACTTTCTTCAAGGAACTTTTTTACACCATCGAACGTCGCCCTAGGACCTGCCAGCTGGGTGACAATCAAATTCTATCTACAGAGGCATCCAATCTTCTTCTCAAACCAGTGGATCCAACGGAGGTATTTTATGCAGTTAAGTCCATGAAACCATAAAAGTCCGGGTCCGGATGATCTTCAACCTCTATTTTTCCAAACTTTCTAGCAGGAAGTTGGAGAGGCGGTTGTCAACATGCCTTTGTTAGTGGGGAGGTACCCTAACATATCTCAGATACACTTTTGGTCCTCATCTCCAAAGTGGACAATCCGGTTTCTATCTGTCATTATAGACCGATTAGCATGTGTAATGTGGTCAATAAAATTCTAACGAAGGTGATCGTCAATGGGTTACGCTATTATCTAGATGACTTGATTAAACCAGCTCAGGCGGCGTTTATACCTGGGCGCAAGGCAACAGATAACATACTCCTTGCTCAGGAAGTCGTCCATGTAATCAAGCGAATGAGGAAAGGGGGTATGGCAGTGAAGATAGACTTAGCCAAAGCCTACGAGTTGACTGGGAATTTCTCCGACAGGTGCTATTGGATTTTGGCTTCCCCTTGCTACTTATTAATATGATTATGAGCTGTGTTTCAAGCTCAACCTTATCTATTCTCTAAAATGGTCAGCGTCTAGAGGCCTTTCAACCCAAACGAGGACTCCGTCAGGGCGATCTTATCTCTCCATATTTGTTTGTTTTATGATTGGAGAAACTTTCGGGGTGGATCTCTCACCAGGTGGATGGAGGCCATTGGAAACCAATTGGCACTTCAACTAATGGTCCTTCTATCTCACACCTCCTTTTTGTTGATGATGTGTTACTCTTTTCCCATGCTACGTGTAGTCAAGCCCGAATTATACGCCAAACAATGGGAGAGTTTTGCCATGCTTCGGGGATGCTAGTCAATAATGCCAAATCCAAAGCCTTCATTCCAACCCAATTTTGACGTTGGGCACAGGATAGGATCATCACTGCTTTGGATATCCCTCAATCTCAATGTCTAGAGACCTATCTTAATGTGCCATTGTGTACTTGGCGATTGAATAAAACTGATTATGCTAGCATTCATGACAAGATCAGATCTTGCTTGGAAGGCTGGAAGAGTAAGTTACTAAATAAAACAGGAAGGGCTACTTTGATCCAAGACACTATCACTTCTATTTCCATCTATGCTATGCAGTTCAATTGGCTTCCCCGGGTCGTATGTGAGAGATTGATAAAGTATCGCGCGACTTTTTGTGGGGAAAGATTGGCAATCTCAAAAGGGTCCACCTCCTGCCTTAGACTACAATTACCACACTGAAAGCTTATAGAGGCTTAGGTTTACGACAAGCTAGAGAGTCTAATACGGCGTTTCTCGAAAAAATGTGTTGGGATATATGTACGGAGCGCAAGAGTCTTTAGGTGCAGGTCCTTCGCTCTCGTTATTTAATTGGACAGGACTTCATATCGTATAACCCCCCTCAAACAGCTTCAGTGGCATGGAAGGGTCTCGTGAAAGCCCTCCCACTCCTCAAGGATGGGTATGGCTGGCGGATTGGGAATGGAGCGCAAATTCATTTCTTGAATGACAGATGACTTTTTGATGGTCCACTTGCTTCGGTGGTCAGCCAAATCTTGAAGCATCTCAAAGATCTTCATGTTAGCGATCTACTCTCCTCTTCTACAGGGTCGAACTTAACTCCTATTGAGGGCATTGTTTCCTCGGAATATTGTCACCAAATATTCCCCATCCCTTGACGGCTCTCTTCCTAAGGGCCCGATCGCCTTATCTAGTCTGGTAGTACCAATGGTGGGTGCACATCTCAAGGTGGCTACACCTTTATCACCAGTGTACCATCATTGGATGGTCTGATGGGTTGGAAATGGATTTGGTCACTCCGTGCAGCTTATAAACATAAAATGTTCTTATGGCTAGCGGCCTGGAATAGGCTCCTCACAAATGAAGTGCGATATGAGCGCAACTTATGTTGTATGGGTCAACACTAGGGTCCAATGGCATGCCAACTTCCACCGTAAACAATCTATTTATCACTGGCTCAAGTAGAATTGTGTTTCCTCTACCAGGGAAGTCCATTCGGCCTGGAGATTTATAATTACTTGTTGGATCATCTGGTGTTCCAGGAATAAATGTGTGATCGAAGGAGCATAACCCACATGTTCTATACAAGTCAGACAGGTCGATTTCCTGCTTTAGGATTATAGCGCAACATTTTTCGCACCCTATCAACACCTGCCTCACCCTCAGCCACCGATCATGGTTGCTTGGACACCCCCTGGCTGAAGCTCAACGTGGATGGCAGTGTCCTTGGGAGTTTAGGACTGATGGGTATTGGTGGATTGATTCGAGATAGCCATGGTACTTGGATAGCAAGATTTTCATGCTATATTGGGATCACCACCATCATGGTTGCGGAACTCCAAGCTCTCTGATATAGTATCACCTTTGCCAGGAATTTTCAGTGTGACGGATTAATTGTCGAGTCGGATTCCATGGAAGCGCTACGCTACCTCAACTATTCTCAGGATGATCCAACATTTCATCCCCTAGCCAATGTGATATCTGATATCCGCTTTCTTCTAGCCAATGGCCCATGATATATTACCGCTCATGTCCTGCGTGAAGGCAATCAATGCGTTGACTACCTAGCCCATTTGAGCTCCGAATTCATACGTGGTGAGAGTACGTGGCCCAACCGTCCTCCCTCACTTTTTAATCTTCTGTGTGCGGATGCACATAAGATTGCTTTCCCTCATAGTTAAGCTTGTTCACCCTTCTGGTGTACCAAAAAAAAATTGCACCAACACCTATTCCATTGGCTTGTCTATCGACGCACTGGATTGTGAGTGGTAGTTCCTTGGATATAGACTTCTTTCAGCGGCACACTCGTGTTAGGACACGTTAAATGTCGGATAAATTGTTAACCCTTTTAAAAGTACTAATTTGTTCGCCAACTTGCTTATTTTTCTCCACAATTAGTAGCTTCTGATGGCTCCCCTGTAAAGAATATTGTCTGTTATGGCTCTGGGCCTATTGAAGATGAAATTTTGCTGAAGTTAACGCTGCCTCCCTATCCCTTTTCACCTGATTGACCATAAAGTTCGTAGAATCCCCAACAAAATAAGGTACGTATATTGGGATTCAAAGGGCATGGAGTTTATGGCCACATGGTATACGATATTATACCATCATTCGGCCAAATGATACCCATTATGTCCACCTAAAAGGCCCATCGCCACAAAAACATTGCAATGATATGTGGTGAAGTTCAGACTAACTCCTTGCAACTTGACTTGATTAGAAAGATCAGATATCTATTATTGACAATTCCATGAAGCTTGAAGACGTGATATAAAAATACGTGAACTACCTCAACTATAGTAACTAGGTATATGATGGGCACAAAGTGACCGTATTTACTAAACATGTCCAACAACATCATTATACTCGTCTTGCCCCTTAATTGTGGCATGCCTTCTACAAAATCCATGTTAATGTCTTCCCAACATCCCTTCGAATGAGAAGTGGTTGTAGCTGCCCTGGGTACAACACATTTTCATGTTTGTTTCTTTGGCAGGTAAGGCAAATTTTGGCATAATTCCTCACATATTTAATTAAGCCCTTCCAATAGAACATATTGTTATCCTTTCGATTGTTGTGATGACCTTTGAATGACCCCATGTGAATATCTTTATTTCGAATTTCTTTACAAATTCTCTAATTTTCCTTTCTAATTGAATATCATGATTTTTGTTTTGAAGTTACATAGCACGATATTAAGTACTTGTATGGGTCTTCTCTAGAAATAGCCTTTTACGTGCATTTGTTGTTAGTTTATTCCCTACAACCAATCGCTTTGGTTATAATTTAGTGACAAATTATTTAAAGGCATTCTTTATCTTGTACATGTTTAGATGTATATGATAAAGTCTATGGGATAATTATACATTGCAAATGAAATTATAATATAATAATGACTAGGAACATTTAGGAATAATGCATAAATGCAATATGAATCTCATAATTATAATGATATTATAATTATGAGATTCATATTGCATTTATGCATTATTCCTAAATGTTCCTAGTCATTATTATATTAAGATTGGACATTAATAGAATGGAAAAAGACTAGTACACGTTTTGTTTTTCCTTATGAAGGAAGTAATCGATCTTATAGGCTAAAGTATAGAGATACTTAAACAAATGTGTGGGTGCTTGCTAGAGAACAAGTTTACTTAACAGACCTGATATGAGAAATCCATTTGGAACATTACTTGTATGTCTATGGAATTCTTATTGTGATGATTGTATAAGTGATTCTTTGACTTGAGATCATTAAGTTATCTTGTATGGGGATTGCTATGTTTTGATACTACTCCTAATCTATTTTATCAAAGGTCGTTTAAACGGTAGTCAATGGATGTAGCATAAACTATATGGAGATAGTTGAATGATCAAGATATGATTCATCACCCTAAAGTAATTAGGGAGAATGTTCTATTGTTCTCAATTACTATTGATTCGAGAAATCCTTGGCTAAGGTGGAATGATATTTTGTAAATAGTTTACAAATATTATTAATTAAATCAATAGTTAATGGCGGAGAACTAATATAATTGGACTCAAAATAGA
The DNA here is from genome assembly GCA_026546855.1 of Erythroxylum incrassatum. Lineage (NCBI taxonomy): Eukaryota > Viridiplantae > Streptophyta > Magnoliopsida > Malpighiales > Erythroxylaceae > Erythroxylum > Erythroxylum incrassatum. The sequence goes on from JANVCL010000007.1 coordinate 4,685,061, forward strand.
GTAGACATTAATTCCATGATTTATGTCTAATTGGAACATTGGTTGATGAAATGATTGAATTATATAGAAAAATCATGCACAGAAAGGTTAGTCAAAACCACTTTGACATTCCTAAATATTTGGGTGGTCATGATGCTTTGCTAAATGTCAATCTTGATCTATGATTATAAATTGTTTAATTGGAGAATTAAAGATAAATTAAGAGGAGTTTTAACTTATCAAATTCTAGTTATGAATTAGAATTATAATTTATAATCATTGCCAATATATTTGGAAACCTAATAGGTCTCACATATAGAATGGGTTGGTGAGAGCAAAGTTAATTTAATCAAGTTGGACTTGATTATAAATTTTGATAAACTTTATGATTAAATATGAGATATTTAATAAATAAGGATCAATATAAGATATTGAATCTTATTCGGGCATAATTGGTATTTAATTAGAATTATTTGTAATTCTATTTAAAGGTTAATTGAAATTAGTATTTAATTTCAATTAAAGTACTAAAACGTCCAAAGCTTATTATAAATAAGCTTGAGCTCTATGGAGCTAGCACTTCATGCTTAACTCTCTCTGTAAAAGTTACATAGTTCTCTCAACCTGTTCTGTGGATACTATTAGAGGCCGAACATCTGTGCGGTTACGGTAGTTGAGACGGATCGGTTTCGAAAACGGTTTGAGGGTTACAATAAGACATAGATCAAGCTTCGAAATAAGGTTTAAATTAAATTTCTGCTTTATTATGATTCGTGTTAATCATCTTATAGAATTAAATAGATCTTGGTTTTTGGGAAATCAAAAATTACAAAAAAGTTTCGTGATCATTCCACGGCGGTCAGGATCAGACCCCAACTCGATTTCCCAATTGTATGCTTTGAACATTACAATAATGTTGAATCAAAATTCAGTATCAAATGGAGATATGTTTGCATTTTGACAGCCCATAATTGGTAATTTTCTCCATTGAAAATGAGAGGTGATGCTAAAGGAAAAGTGTTTGAGGCCATTTTTTGAAGAACTCACTTGTTTTCTCTCCACTCCTTTTTCTTTTACAACCCCATGACCAATAAAGGCTCTGATACCAATTTGTTGAAAAAAAACAGAGAAAGAAAGATAATAGAAGCCAAACTTTTACTGATCTTCATTGAACTCAAAATAATGACAGCCCCACTTAAATAAACATAGAAATAAACTAACCTTCCTAAATGCTAGCAACTAGGAGAATAACGTGGGAATTAAAGGCCCACTACCCCACAAACTTCACAACTAAAATATTCCAATAGTAAACATAACTAATTGATTAGATTTTTCCTAAAATACTGATTTAAATAAACATGGTCACAAAAAAATAATAATTTTGAATCAATATTCAACAAGTCTATCTCAATGTGTTTCTTTCTTGAGTGGAAGATTGGATTGACGGTCATGTATAACTCGCTAAGATTGTCGCAAATGAGCAATGATGATGTGTTGGAGTGAACACAGCAGTCTCAGAGAATATAAGAGAGCCAAGTGATTTCGACAGCAGTATGGGCCATGGCACGGTACTCAGCTTCCGTGTTGGAACGAGAGACAGTGTGGTGTTTTTTGGAACACCATGAGATAATATTATGAACAAGAAATGTGCAGTATCTAATGGTAGATCGTCTTATGGTTGGACATCCTGCCCAATCTACATCAGAGAACACACAAAGATCAAGTGAAGTTTCAGAGGTATACTGCATTCCATATTGTATGGTGCCTTTTAGATAACGGAGAATCCGTTTAGCTAAGGAAAGACTATTTTGTGGGTGTTTGAGCAAATTGTGCAGCAAATTAACAGCAAAAGAAATATTAGGATGAGTAAAAGTTAAGTATTGAAGACTCCCTATGAGGGCGCGAAATAGAGTTAGATGTGACAATGGCAGACTATCAAGAGGAACTTTTGTCTTGGTAGATATGGATGCACGAGCTGACTTCCAATCAAACATGTGAAATTGATCAAGTATGGATTGAGCAAAGTGTGCCTGCAGAAGCAACAATCCCCGATTATTGTGGTGAATTTCGATTCCAAGGAAATGGTGGATGGGACCTAAATCCTTCATGGAAAACTTAGTCTGCAAAATCGTGATAAAACTTTGAAGAATATGAACGTTAAAGCCAGTGAGCAACATATCGTCAACATATAAGATAAGAATAATAATGCTCTTGTCAAAATTTGAGAACAAACAGGGAACAATCAACAAAGCTACAAATAAATCCCAAGTTTAGTAAAAAAGTGCTAAAGCGATCAAATCAAGCACGAGGAGCTTATTTGAGGCCATACAACGCACGCTTTAATTTACATACATGATTAGGAAATTAAGGATCAGAGAAACTTGGAAGTTAATCCATATAAAGATTTTTGGTAACATATCCTTGAAGAAATGCATTTTTAACATCGAGTTATCGCACTGTCCAACCTTTTACCAAAGCAAGCTGAGAACTAAGCGAATAGTAGCAGGTTTAATAACAGGAGAATATATTTTAGTATAATCAAGGCCATCAATTTGTGAGAATCCCTTGGTAACTAACAAAGCTTTTAAGTGATCAAGTGTACCATCAGCATGTAATTTGGCCTTTTAGACCAATTTTGAACCAATTACGTGTATGCTTGGATGACGCAAAACAAGTTCCCAATTGTTATTTTGATGAGTGCAGAGATTTCGTTGATTGTTGCATTCCGCCGCCCTTCATGGGATAAGCCTGATTTAATAGAACGAAGAGGTTGTGGAATATTAGTGTAAGAGACCATTAAGGCATAGTTTGGGTTTGGTTTATGAATCCTAGTGTGAGCTCTTGTGAGCATTGGATGGTATGGTTCTATGACTTTTTCGTTAACATTATCTGCAGAAGACAAGGGAAAGTGATAAGCAACATTATCATAAGGAGATTCAAGAAAATCTATTTCATAAATAATAGTGTGTGATGCATCGGGAGATTATTGCTCTTAAACGAAGTCCTCAAGTTGCTGAGAGATGGAGCCACTACCGTAACAATGATGTGAGCAGGAGTAAGGATCTTGAGAAGATGGTGAACTCTAAGCCTATTGGAGGAGAGTTTAATGGAATTGAGCCCAAACTAATCCATTTAACTCAAATCCTTGGACCGGATACGCTTGGAACTTAAAGACACGAAGACTTGGGCTATTTAATGCTTCATCACTTAAGCCCAAGAACATATCAGACTTATTTATTTAATTTTTGGACTTCGTTTTATTTTGAGCTTCTATGTATTTTAGCCCAACATTTTATTATTTAACCTAAGTATAAATATTTGTCTTTAGGTCAACTTTTAGATCATATTTGATTGATTAATAAAATTTCAGAGCGAGTTCTTCAAGGGAGACGTGATTGTCTTCATGGTTACTTCAAGAAATTAATTTGCATCAGTAAGTAAGTACTTGCAACGTAAATTGATTTCTGATTTCTTTGGGATTGGGTCTCAAGCTTATGATTTGGGGTTTGATCTAGCATATTCTTAGAATAGAAAGATTAGGGTTTTGATTCAATAGGATTAGGGGGTTTCAAGAACCTTGTTTTCTTGG
>JANVCL010000007.1:4690089-4707634 GCA_026546855.1 Erythroxylum incrassatum
TTCTATGAAGAAGTCAAATTGAAATTCAGATTTGAAGATTTCCAAATTCTGTTCACAAGCAGGAGAAATGAGTTCAAACATGGTGACTGATTTGTATGGGCACGCCATTGAACAAGTTGAGAGTAAATTTTTGGGAAGTTATGAGAGAAAAAAATAATGAAGATGAATTGATAATGTCTGATAAGGGTTCAATGAAAGAACCCTTCAAGGTAATATGCACGCTCACGTTTCATGATTTTCGCAAAAGGTTGGGCTTAGGAATCAAGCGGGGTCTAACAGATGTATGAGACTGCAAGAGTTGGGTTCCGGAAACAGGACCCAACACTCCTAACCTCACTTAGCAGCAAAATTACAAAAGCTAACCTAGAGAACCAATTATTTAGTTCCTCAGCAACGGCGTCATTTTGATTCGGACCTTTTGTTCTTTCCTTTGGAGGTCAAATAAAAAATATAATCTAAGGATTGCAATATAGGATGCAATATGTCATGAAATGCAAGTTAAATTAGTAAGGAGGGGGTTTTGATCTTTAGGAACCTTAATTGAATTGAATTGAATTGTAAGAAAAATGTGTAAAAAGTATTTATGGATTTTTGGGAATGGAAAAACAGAAAGATAAAGACAATGATCAGTAAGTTCGAAATCAATTCTTGATGGGAGTGGAAATCACAAAGTTTCAGATGGTAAACCTTAAAGAATTATTTAAGTCCAAGGTCTTAATCAATGAACTCCATTTCTTAAAACCTTGTTAAATGCCCTTAGTGTGTGTAATAGGTTAGTCAATGCAACAAGTCACTTTGGGATCTCAAATCAACTCAATATCAAACAAAACTAGGCAAGATAAAAGAGATTCAACAAAATCACAAATAGACAAATATGAGACTTCATATATTTAAGCTCAAATATCTACATCAACAAATCCCAACTACACATTGAATATCCAACACTTTATTAAACTCTAATCAAGAATGTTCAACCACAAATTACAAATCCTAAACCTAGGAGTTCATAAATCATAGCTAAACATAGATTAAGCTACTCCCCTTTTAAGCCCATTGAACTCAAGCCGTTGCTACATTTTCAAGAGGAAAGAGGTGCCCAGCCATGCAGAGCTCCAAGAGACTTCACGACCGAGAACCCACTGGAGATACCCATGGTAGCATTCGACAGTGGAAAATAGAAGAAAATGGTATGGATGAGAGAAGACGATGGTGTGTGTGTGAAGATGGAGTAAGATGATGGAGTGATAAATGGAAAATGTGTTGGCTCTCTTCTGCTTCTATAACTAAGCCTAAAATAGGTCTTTTTCACGAAATGGGTCGATGGATCGTGTTGCACAGTAGGTAAATTTGCCGAAATGGTTCGGGTCAGTGCCAATTCGAAGGTTTCGCCGCGGCGAACTTTTCCTGAAAGATTTATTTAGTCAACTTCAGCTTTCGTTGTGGTGCAAACATTATCGTCACTGCGACAAACTTTTCCCGAAAGGTTCTTTAGTAGATATAAAGAATTTGCCACCGCGAACTCACCTATTGCACTTCGTTGACTTGACTTGTTAACTTGTGCTCTTGTTCTTCAATCCTTGGCTCCCCTTCTTGAATCTCCTACAATGAAAAAAGTAGTTTACAGTGTCAATTATTCTAAGAAAATCAATTTAGTGCAATTTCTAATTATTTGTGAGAATCTTACCTTTAAACTACATTAATTCAAGACAAGCACTCAAGAGTTAAATTAAGCATAAAATCTAAAAATAAGAGCCAAGAAGTATAATAAAAACTATGAATTTGTCACCAATTGATATAGAAAACTTGGGTTCAACTACCTTCTTAATCAACATTTGAAAAAACCTTAATATGAGTATGTCCATAATTTTTATATTGTATCCTTATACAATGAGCTCCCTTTAGGTAACATAATATTTATTCTATAACAAACCAAAGATTAATGGTTGGAGAAGACATAAATTAACTTACAACATTGATAAAATATATAATATCAAGCGAGTTAATATGAAATAATTTAATTTTCCAACCAATCTCTTATATTTCTGGTTTTCAAATAATTCTCCATCTATAGTGAGTTGTAAATGGGTCATTGGGGCAATACATAAAAGAGCCCCTATCTTTCCACTCTTAGTTAATAGATTAAGTATATACTTCCTTTATGATAAGAGAATACCTTTCTTATTACTTGTTAATTCCTTTATAAAGTACTTCAAAACCCCTAAATCTTTTGTATGAAACTGACTGAGAAAGGTTTTCAAAGATGAAATGCCTATAGTATCACTTCCAATAATGACAGTACAGCTACGTACACAATAAAGATAATGATCAAATTTGCTCATAGTTAGTGATGCCACACTTTTGTATAGCCTGACCAAAATTTTCGAACCAAGCATGGGGACTTTATTTTAAACTTTATAAGTACTTCAAAGATGGAAAACTTTCTCGTTCTCCTTTTAAGCTATAAACCTAAGTGGTTACTCCATATACATTTTCTCTCCAAGGTCATCGTAAAGAAGGCATTCTTGATGTCTGATTGATGAAGGCTCTAATTGATCAAATGGAACCTGTAAAAAGAGTATCAATTTCAAGGCAAACTTATATAGAAATGAGAAAAAAACTCATCATAGAACTTTGTACGAAGATATTAAGTCAAGGAAGAAATTTCATTTTAAGTTTCATTATCTTTAGTAATAGAATAGTGGCTGCATATAAGCTTTCTATAATCTCATAAATTTTATATTTTATAAATCTAACAAAATTTTTGTAAGCTTGAAAGATTAAGTGAGGTGAGTTTTGACAAGAGTTGACATAACTTGTTTTTCTTTCTTATTAAACGTGATCTCCATTATACCATATGAATCATGATGGATAACTCTCTCCAAAGATTACCAATGGTACTTGCGTAATAATATTATTAAGGATTACGAAGAAGAAAGAGAGAGGAATTCATATGCAAATGCAGTGAATCACATGGGAAGTGTGGAAAGTATAAACTAAAGTCTACATTGATGAATACAATTGGACAAAAAGGAATGTGTTCCTAATGTTTTGGTCAGAAAGATTAATTAAAGACCTCATAAAAGTGTAAAGAATCAAACAATTTTTCAAAAAAATTGTGGAAAAAGAAGATTCAAGGAACATAAATACATTTTAATAAGGGATCTAAAATAATCCATTTAATAAAAAATAACTTGTTAAATATATGTTCCAGTTTAAGGGTAGTAAAAGATAAAAAGAAAGATGTAAAAAGGTTTTATTTCATAGCCAACCATTAAAAAACATTAAAGAAAAATGAATTGAATGATAAAAGTAACAAGCCATAATAACAAATAAAATATAAAGCTAGTATGACATTATTTGTTTTATATTCATTCATACCTTCAAAATTCTAGGTATGGCAATGATTGTCACAACTCAAAATGGGTGAGACAAGATCTCCATCATGGCATTTTCTAAGTATTTTATGATAATAAAAGTCTGAGGGACAAATTGAAACAATAAATGCAAATTTCAACATATCAAAAACTGATATAAAACAAAGAATTCAAAATTCAAACTATACAAACGCAAGCTTATTATATAGGACATAAAAGATGGTGGTGTGTATAAGCCAGAAAACACCATTAAGTGAAAAAAAATATTAGCTCTCTAAAACTTAATGACATTTAAAGACATTACAAACGAACAATACAATAATAAGAATCAATGCAATCAAGATGCTTGACACTATTAGCTTGATTTTCATATTTTATAACCATATATTTCTATATACATGTTCGATTTATATTTCAAATGAAAACCTTCAGTGGTCCTTCAATATGAAATAGATTAACCGTATAATGCGTTTAATTACATGTAAAAGGCATTTGAGTTGCTTTTGCTACTCTTACTAACAAAAGATGCCAGTACTAGCCTAAGCTTCTATATCTTGCAATTTATTCCCCTCAAAACCTTAATTTACCTATAACAAGAATTTAGATTTGGCCACCATCCCATCTCAATCATGTATTCACATACTACCTTACCCTTAAAGTACCAAATTAGACACCTTAAGTATACAAGAAATACGCAAGTCATGTCCCTCATTATATAGGCAATGGAAGAGCTTCATCTATTATTTGGCAAAATTATGACATAAATTTAAAGTTTTTATGCATGAAACTAATGTTCATAATAGGAGAAGTTTTGATTCTCTTTCAATCAATAAGATTCTAGTACCATAAATGAAAAAATAGACAGAAATAATGGTAAGCAATGTTGATCAAACTACACCCATTAAAAGACAAATGTGAACAATCTTAAGATTATATCAAAAAAAACACATGACAAAGGAAAACCCATAAGGCTAATCATCAAAAGAAAATTAATGAATAGATATGTCTTAGGTTCATTCATATAGCAAAATTAGAGTGAGAAACCTAAAAACTCAAATCTTAAAATTTTTATTAAAAAAACAATATGAAGAGATTGATGAAAAGAAGATTTTATGGAAAAAGTGAGGAATTCTTATTCATCAAAATTTTGAATATTACATCAATCAAGAAACTAAAGCTGGTCTTTATACATTTACCAAAAAAAAAAGTTGGTCTTTATACAAATGGTAGATGAAGAGAACCAGCTGAGTTAGTTAAGCTAAGTCAGTTAAAAAATTGACAAACAAATATAAACGACTAACTTAACAAACTCATCAAACAAAAATTAAAAAATGCCCCTGAACTTCACAATCTAGAACACATAATAGACGCTAGAAATTATTTATGTTAATACGCCCCTTCAAGATGGAGAGTGGATGTTGAGAACTCCCATCTTACGAAGAAGAATATGAAATTGAGAGACAAATAAGGTTTTAGTAGACAAGTCAGCCAGTTGAAGTTTAGAAGAAACATGCAGTAACTTGTTGATTCCAACTTATGCCTTCTCTTTGATAACATGACAATCAATTTCTATGTGCTTGTTACGTTTATAAAAAATAGGATTAGCAGCAATATGCAATGCAGCTTGATTATTGCAGAAAAGTAAAGTTGGCTGTGAAAAATGAATGTGCAAATCAGTAAGTAAAGTCATCAACCACACTATCTCATAAGTAACATTGTCTAAGGAACGATATTCAGCTTCTGAAGATGAATAGAAACAGTGTGTTGCTTCTCGGATTTCCAAGAAATTAAGGAGTGACAAATAAAAATAGGAAAACCACTGATACTTCGTTGCATGTCAGGACAAGCAGCCCAGTCAATATCTACAAAGCTTTTAAGCTTTAATTCTAAAGTAGTGGGATAAAGGTCCCTGCCTAATTGTGCTTTTGATATATTGCAGAATTTTGTGAGTTGCCTTCATGTGTGTATCTTTAGGTGAAGCCAAGAATTGATTTAACTTGTTGACAACAAAAGTCAAATCTGGTTGAGTGATGGTAATATAAAGCAACCTACTAATCAATCGTCTTTAGCTAGATGGATCATCTAGAGTTTCACCTTCTTCAGTAGATAATTCGATATTGGGTGTCATAAGCACTATTCTTGGTTTACACATAAGCATACCTACATCAGATAAGAGCTGAAATGCATAATGCCTCTGATTAAGGAAAATCCCTTTATGTGACCTTGCTATCTCCAAGCTGAGAAAGTATTTTAATGCTCCTAAATCCTTGAGCTTAAATTTAATGTTAAAAAACCTCTTGAGCTCATTAACTGCTTACTGATCACTGCTTGCTACAATGATAACATGCACATAAACTAATAAGGTTATAAACAATGAACCATGTGCTTTAACAAACAAGGAATTATTAGCAGCTGACTGGTGAAATCCTTGACCAAGGAGCATATTAGAAAATTTAGAAAACCACTACTTCGAAGCCTGCTTCAATTTATACAAGACTTTATGAAGCTTACACAGTGCATTTTGAGGTAACTTTTGACTATCTTTGCAAGTAAGACCAAGTGATAAATGCATATATAGCTCCTTAGTAAGCTCTCTATGAAGAAATACATTGTTGACGTCTTGCTGAACTAAAATCCAACCATGAATTGAAGTTAAAGCCAACAATGTTTTAACTGTAACAAGCTTAGCCACAAGAGAGAAAGTATCAAAGTAGTCAAGACCTTCTTATTGTTTATAACCCTTGGCAACTAATCTTGCTTTATACCTTTCAATTGACCCATTAGCTTTATCTTTAATCCTATAAACCCATTTACACCCTATTGCATTCTTACCAGGAGGCAAAGAAGTAATTGTCCATGTACCATTATCTTCCAAAACTTTCAACTCCAGTCTCATTGCGTCCTGCCAATATGATATTTGACTAGCTTATGAAAAGCTTGAGGGTTCAATGTGAGTTGAGATTGTTGCAACAAACTTTTATAACTTAGACTTAACTTTGAATAATTTAATACTTTAGACAGAGGATGAACTGTAGAGCAACTAGTGTCTGCAGCAACAATAGTATAACAATGATAGTGAGACAAGTAAGATGGCCTTTTATTTACTCTAGATGCCTTTGATGAACAACCACCACCAGCCTTTGACAAGCAATCATCACTAACAGGAAGAGAAACATCAAAACCAAAATAGTTGTCATGAACACCAACACTTAGCATAACTAACTCATTTGCTTCTCTTCATCTACCGTTTGTATAAAGATTGGTGTTACTTTCTTGATTGATGCAATATTCACTTTTCTGATGAATAAGAGTTCCTCACTTCTTCCATAAAATCTTCTATTCATCAATCTCTTCATATTGATTTTTCTAATATAGTTTCAGAGCAGGCCTAGTCTAGATTTTTAATTTTCTAGTTGTTCGTCTAGAAGTCCAGCCCTAACGGCCTGATCTGATTATTGCTGCATTTATTTTAAGTAACAACTAGATGTTCAGTCTCAATTGCACTTGAGGAGCAGTGTTAGAGTATTCACAAAGTAGTTAAACCCGCGTCATCATTTTTCCACAGCCCACTAAACCAAACAAGAACAGGTATGTAGTAACGGCGAAAATGAAAGTGACAAAGACCTAGTTGGTTGAGAGATGAAGACATAGAGAAGAGCATAAGAAGAGGTCGTTGGGGAAGTAGAAAAAGTGATGCGAAGAGCAAAGGAGTTGTTAATTAAGGAGTGCAAAACAATAAAAGAGAAAAACAAAGGAAAGGAAAGCATTGCTTTTCCTTTTTATAACGTGTTGTCACAATATAGAAAAACACATGATTTTCTATATTGTGAAAAGCAATGCAAAGAAAGAAAACTCGTTTACAGATTAAAATGTATTGGAGTTTTCGTTGAAATCAACACAAATATTTAAGTATCTCTTCTTCTTCTTCTTCTTCTTCTTCTTCTTCTTCTTCTCTCTTCTGATTTGCTTCTTCTTTAAAAGAAAAAACCTATTCTGCTTTTAAATTTTAAAACAAAACCCTTAAATTATCATACTTAAATTAGTTAATAGAGAGACCACCTAAAAGTTGCATTTTATATTACAGGACTCACGTCATAAGGGGTTGATTAAGAATTAGTAAAAGATAAGAGAAACATGCATCAAATAAATTAATTTATTAATTTTATATACCAGTACTTATATTAATATTAATAAAAAATCAAAACTAATTATATCTATTAATTATTAATATTACATTTATTAGTTTAATATAATAGAATTTTTTTCACTAAATGTTTTATTATGTAATAAATAAGATAAATATTTTATTATTTTATTTATAATTTATATATTTAAAATAATTTATATTTTTATTAATAAATTATTTTATTTATTTATAATATTTATATCTCATTTCTTAGATCACATAGTATACATAAATATTTTATATTATCTTAATTTATTAATAACTAAATAATATTATTAATTTATTATATCTTATTAATAACAGATAATATATTGATTAATTTATCATGATAATAAACTAAGTCTTTTGTTGAGTTTTTATTTTATTATGCAGTAATGTTAATAAAAAGATGATCAATTTCTTATATTTTAATATAATTTACATTTTAATATATTATTAATTATTAATAGAAATGAATAACCATTTGCATATCAAATATTTGTGTGTACTTTTGAAATAAGTAATGATATATAAATATCATAAAAATTTTATTTATTAACAGTAAATTCAATTAATAATATTAATTGTTAATTATTTATAAAATTTTTATAAATATTATTATACGATAAGGAAAACTTAATTTATTGCCACATTAGAATAATGTTATTAGCAATTAACAAATATAATCAAATATATATAATAATTTTAAAATATTATTGTATTCTAAATATAAGTAACAACGTTTAAATATAATAAATTTATTTATTTACTTATTTGACATATACTATTAATGTTCTACTCATTCTGAAATATTCATTTTAGTTTAGGTTGAGTAATGCGACGTATATTGTATAATTTCCGCATGATCTGTGACATGAATTATTTGTTAACAACTTTAACAATGATAATTAATAGAATAAACCAAACAAAAAATAAATCTAAAATCTATTTTTCGAGTTGCAACTAAAACCTCCCTATTCCACTGGTGTTTTTCTTTTTGGACACCTAATATAGGAATGAGATCATTAAATTAAAGAACAAAACATAAGTCTAAAATCTAAAGTCTATTTTTTGAGTGATTCCCCTCGAACAATGAGTTATTGTGTGTGTTCTTTTTAAGTTGCACGTGATAGAGCTTTGATTCGTTTTTACGGTAGCTTATATTTCTTCTTGCGGTGGATCATAAACGCGAACTTCACGCAAGTAAAACTAGTAACTCATAGTTTTAAGAGAGAGTCTAGATCTTCTGTTCAATATTATTTTATTTTATTCTGTTTCATAAAATTTCAGTTATTTATTTTGCAAGATTTACGCGAGATTCATACGGGACTTACATAAATAAATGATTAAAATTTATTAGATACAATAAGATATTATAATATTGAACAGAAAATCTGAACTTCCCTAATAAGCTTCGTTATGGGTTTACACCTATCCCTTTCAAGATGAACCAATGAGAACGTCGACGTTATGGATTTAAAAGGGGAAGTTTTTATAAATTGGTCGTCAAAGTAGCCGTTGGTTATACTTTAAGTTTCTGCTTTCTGAGGTGGAACTGCCTTTTTTTATTAAATAGCACTTTTGTTTCTTGGTTTGATTTCACGAGTGGGATTAACCATTCTACTGATGGTGACAGTGTGATGCTGGACTTGCACGATCAAAGTAATATCTAATTATCTACCATGTGAACTTTCAAATCTAGACTACTAAGGTCATGTGTTTCTCTAGTGAATAATTTATTCCCGTTACTCATTCTAACAAAACACGTCTTCTTTGTAACAATATCTAAAACACCATATCATATGTCAAAGACTGAAAGACAGAAGCTGTAGATTACTTGATTCTTTCCTAGATAGTATCTGCTTAGAAACATTAACTGAAGTGAGCGACAGAGCTTTCGGGATTATCTGCCCCCGATGGTCTACAATCTACAAAGGGGGACAAAATCACATACCACGTACTTAGCACGTGATAGACAAATAAAAAAAAAGGACAGATTTTACAATAAATAATTTTTATTGTAATATTTTAATTTAATAATCTGACACAAATTTTAATTTTCACTTGTCTATCATGTGCCAAGCCTACTGACATAACTTATTATGTTAGCATTGATAAGATAAGAAATATTTTTAAAAAATTAAAAGTTAAAATATTTTTTTATTATTGCTATTTTAATTTATTAAGTTAAATAGAATCATTCCTTGTATAATTTACCCCATACAAAATAAAGAACACAAGGAAAACCATCTTAGATAAATTCCGGCCCCAACTTAAAAACAGAACAGGTGTATGAACAACCAGAAGTATCATTTTATAACCAAATCAATGACACTTCTTTTAGTACCCAACTTAGCCACCCCATCCAAATCCACTAGTTTTTGCTTTCCTTTGTTAAATTAAGCTTTGAAAAAGCAAAAATTTACTTCGTAATCTCAATCTCATTATTATCTCTAATGACCTATCATATCCTTTTCCATTGGTGATATCCGCTACTTTCGATTAGAATGCTTAGGGAAGGGATATGTTATTGGTGATATGTATTTGCCAACATCTAATCTCAGATACAAATAAAAAGAGAACATGTGCATGTTGGATCTAAACTTCGAAACCATTTCCACATTAAACCAACAAAAGGAAGACCAATACCGTCCATTTGCATGTTGCGTAAGAAAATTGGGTTCTACTAGACCACAGATTAGAAGAACCAGCATCAACAGTACTCGAAACAAATAATCTGAATTTGGGGATAGGATCCAGTACAATTTCATGTGCGTCACCAGCGTGACGTGCCGTGTCTCACCGCACTACCTTTCGATGAGTTGACACGTGGCCTCTTAGAATCCGTAGGATCGTCATGGAGGTCAAAGATGTCCCGGCCATCTCCGCCAACCATTTCCACAAACATCCTCTGAAGATCTTCAAAACTGTCTCCCTGTGAAAATCCGATGAACCCCGTCGGTGGGTCCCAAATTATTACCATTACACCCTCCGCATCATTAAAAAAGGGCAAATTCTCGGGGGTACAAAGGGAATTAGAAAGAAGACGGAATTAGATACCTCGTCTTTCACGTTATTCATCATGGCAATCATCTCTTGCATAAAGTCGCAAAAGTCCTGATTTGAGAAAATTCATAATTTCCAGTCACATACGCAAGATTAATCATTAAAAAAAAACCACCCATATACTCGGTTAATCAATCGAGAAAGGAACCAACTAGACCAATGGGTAAGACAAAAGCTAAATAAATATCAACTTTTGGAAGAAAAAAAAAGTAAAGGACTTTTCAAAAAAAAACAAAAATTAATAATAAAGGAAGTTAAGATATTTATTTGGAACAAACTTGGTCTTCTTCATCTAGTGGATCGTAGACACCTGCATCGTACAATGACCTCTTAGATTGATCGGAGAGAACTGGAAAAATCAACGGACGTTCACGGCGTTAAGGCTTTGAAAATCAAAAAGACTACAGAGTAAAAAAGTTGTTGAGGTAAGTCAATAATAAAAATACCGGAGTAAGCTTCTTGGATTTGCTGAAACCGCCGTTTTGCATCTCCGGCAACGCTCGGGTTCTTGGCCCACTTGTCAGGATGCCATTTCTCCATTAACACGAAAACGGAAACAGAAACTCAAACTTTTGATCCGAAAAGATAAAGAATTGAATGAAAAGTTTAACTAAGAGAATTACCATGGCGAGTTTGCGATAGGCAGTGCGAATATCGGAGAAGGAGGCGTCCTTGCGAATGCCGAGGACGGAGTAATAGCAAGATCCGGCGTTGGATCCTCCTTCCCGCTCCATCTCTAATTCACCCAGCACCGCTCAAAACCTCAGAAGAGAGCACAAACTGTCGCTCTCTCTAAATATATATATTTATCTATATGACAAGAAGCCGATTGTTGTAGTTGAAATTGTTGTCGTCTATCTTTACAGCAGGTAGCCACTAGTTTTAGTAATATCTGAGAGGAGAAAAAATTCTGCCCGTCTTTCTGGGCTGTTTATTAAGAATGAGAGAGAAAAATATCTTCTGGGACTTTGACAGATGGAGAGCGCGAAGGCGCTTTGTAGGTGCGTTGAAAGTAGAACCTTCGAGAATCGAGAGTATTCGGTTTTTTATTTTTCATGTCTTCCAAGGGAAAGGGTTAGATATTTTCTTGCTCTTTTGCGTAATTGCCACTCGACTTTGTTATTATCTACTGGTTTCGCCTTCGGGTTATTGGATTTCTTACCCCGAATTGCTTGGTTCTCTATTTACCCGAGGATAAAGGACGACTCCAATTATTGAACTTTCTAAATATTTTTAATAAAAGTGTTAATTTAAAATGAATAACACTTTAAATATGTATTTTTAATAAATAAGATAATATTTAAGCAATGTTTTCAAAATTAAATTTAATTAGTCAATTTAGCTTGGTATTACAAAGAAGGTGTTAAACACTAATCTCTATATATCTTACGTTAAGGAAATCTTTTATATTCCAAGAAACAAAATTACAATGTGAAATGTTTGGATAAGTGACAATTAGGTACATAAGACTGCTCACTAATTATCAATAAAATGTACCATCATTATAAAGATTTCTAACAGTAGCAAAAATGTAATCACTAGAGTCAAGTGGAGCACTAGCAGTCTCGACATGAATGAGGCCAATTTGGGAGATAAGACCAGTTAACTAGAGTCATCATATGATACTTCAAAGCCCAAAAAAATAGGTCATGTTGCTTAAGTCTTTCATTTCAAATTATTGATGAAGAAAAGATTTAGAGTAGAGATATCATGAGTGTCATCCCTATTTATTATTAACATGGGGAAGAAGAAGTATGCATCCTTGACCTGTTTTATAAAGAAACAAGACACGATTATAAAAGGCAAATTTAAAGCCAAGACGGTCAATGGTGGTGTTGAATTTGAAAAATTTTAGGCTCGAGGAGCTTGCTTTCTTAAGTCTTTACAAAGCTTTACAAAAGTAACAAACTTTATTAGGTGTATGCTCATACATAGGTGGAGGTTGCATATAAACTTCTTCAATAAGATTACCATTGAAAAAGACATTATTAGCTGTAATAAGATTACAAACTAAAGTTAAATGAGCTATAGGAGAAAATGTCTATTTATAGTTAATTCCATATTCCCAAGTAAGCCCTTTAACAATCATTTTGGCTTTGTATCTTTTAATTGAACCATTAGCTTGAGTCTTGAGTTTATAGACCCATTTACAACCAATAATAGACTTGTCTAGAGTTAAGTCAATCAAGTCCTAGGTATTGGTGTTGAAGAGAGCTTGTAATTTTTTGGTCATTGGTTATTGCCATAAACAATCAGTTTTGGCCTCGCGGTAGGTGAAAGGTTTATATAAAGAAACAATAGTCAAAAAGTTTACGATAAATAGAAGGTTAACTTATTTTAGTAGAGTAATGGGGAAGTTGTTAAGACTCAACATATTTTGATGGAGGAGTATATTGGGAAGGGTTTCTTAATGAAGGTGGAGGATCTATATCTGAGGAAGATACAATGGAATTAAGTATTGGTTATGTTAAACTGGTAGAGTTGTAAGATGGATTTGAAGGAGAATGCTAGGAAGCAAAGATATGGTAGGATAAAAAAAAAGTTACCGTGAGAATGTTCCTAAAAGGTCACATATCGAGAGAAATGAAGTTTTTGAGATAGGGGATCGCAATATCTATACCCTTTGGATTTTATGCCATATCTAAGAAAATAGCATAAGCGTGCTTTCGGTTCTAGTCTAGTATACTCATGAGGTTAGGGAAGAGCAAAGCATGCACAACTGAAAACCTTAGGAGAATGATAGTCAAGAGCACAATTATATAAGCGCTTACAAGGAGATATGTTAACTATGATAGGGGAAGGAATGTGATTAATAATATATATAATAGTAAGAGAAAGATTTCCCCAAAGGTTTCGGGATAAGAAGAGGATATAAGGAGTTCTTAAACTACATTAAGAATGTGTCTATATTTGCGTTCAGCTTAACCATTTTATTGAGATGTATTTGGGTAGGATCTTTTAATAATAGTCGCTTGTTAAGCAAAAAAGTGGGTGAATTTCCTACCTTTGTATTCTATTGCATTATCAATGTGAAATATTTTAATCTTGCAAGAGAACTGAGTTTGGATCGTATTAGCAAAGTGAGAATAAATAGGGAATAGTTCAAATCTATAAGAAATTAGATAAATCCATGTATAGTGAGAAAAATCATTGCCAAAGATCACAGTATCTCAAACCACCTATAGTTTCAATATCAATCATATGAAACCAAACATTGGACTATATTCTAGACATATCAGTTCAAGAATATAAACGTATAATTGAGTCATAACAAATCAATAAATAAAACTGCATTGAATAAAGACTATATCATATTATTAATCCTAACTTAGGGTTCATGACACCTAGGCACTATGAAAATTAGTTCATAAGTATAGAAAACAAATCCATTATCAAATATTCGGAAGAACAAATAGAAATAAAAGAATTCACAATCTATATCCCCTTTTATCTCTGATGAAGTCTTCTTGAAAGTTAGATCAAAGGTTGCTCTCCATCTTATCTCGTGATGTAATCTTCATATTTTCCTTCGTACTTTGTTTAAAACTGCCTCTTTGTTTTCTAGTGTCTAACTTCACTTTAGTTGCTTCCTTTCCTACTCTATCCTTCATAATTTCCTTTTATAATAAAATCTAGGGTTTCTGTAATATACATGATCTCTTCCACCCTCCAAATCATGACCGTACACTATCACAGAAGCTTACATGGGAAATATAAAAGGTCGTGGATGTCAACATTGTTAAGTCAAAATGACTTCACGTTTAATAATTTTGGTGACAATCAAATAATAATAATATTATAAATAAATGAACTGTTTTAATAGGTGTGTTAAGCGTGCAGCAAAACACAGAAGATACAAAACATAGAAGAAATGCGACAAAACACAGAAGAAGTGTGAAAAAACACAGAAAAAACAAAACACAGAAGAAGCAAAACACAGAAGAAGCGCGGAAAACACAGAAGAAACAAAACACTGAAGAAGCAAAACACAGAAGAATAGTAAAAACACAGACAATACGAAGACAAAGACACGATAGTACGTCGGACGGTTAATCAGTTGGAGTTAGTTACAGAACTCAATTGAATAACGGTTTCTACAATAAACAAGAAGCATTTATCAAAAAGCTGTTGGAGACGTAGGCTATAAATACAAGTCGTAGTCAAAGACTGATCTAGTTTTTGAGAACTTTAGTTTTTGAACTTCAACCTTTAGCTTTCAAGTTAAAAATTTTGTATTCATTATGTGAAACATGAGAGCAATATTTACTGTAACAATGCTTGCAATATCTTTCTAGTGAAAGAAAGGAAAAGTTGAAAGCCTGAAGTGGCTAAGAGAGTGAAAACAATACTTTGTGTAAGAGACCTGAAGAGGCTCTGTGAGGGAAAGAATACTTATAACTTTGGAGAAGTTTAGTGAAATCTCAGGAGAATTCTGAGGACTGGATGCAGCCCAAGGTTTGGGGTAAACCAGGATAAAATCATCGTATCCATCTTCTAACTCTTTACTTTAATTTCTATTTTTTTATACAAGTATATAGAAGTTATTTGCAATTTAATCACGTAGATATTTTCGCATAAACATTGTGATATTCACTTAATAGCTTTGAAAAAGTTAGTTTGCAAAGAAATATCAAAGTGGATTATATTCACGAAAAGGGTACACAATTTAACCCCCTTCTTGTGTATTTTGCATATTGTACGTAAAGTCTATACTAAAAAGTGATTTACTTCAGTTGGTATCAAAGCTCAGTTTCCAAGAATCACCGTTTCAAAGTGAGGACAAAGATCCATGGCTAAATCACATGTTTTTATAGCTGAAAGCACCTTCGTCACAAGACCTCTTACTTTCAATAATGAAGATTATCATTATTGGAAGGACAGGATAAGGCTCTTCATTGAATCCACACACATTGATCTTTGGGATATCATCAAGAATGGAACATATATACCAATGGATGATGAAGGAAATGCCATTCCATGTACCAGATGGTCAGTCGATCAAAAAACTAGATTCCAACTAAACTCAAAGGCCAAGTTTTTTCTGAGTTGTGCCTTAAGCAAAAGTGAATACGATAAAGTTCATGAATGTGACACTGCGAAGAAGATGTGGGACACTCTATCCATTGCACATGAAGGCACCAACTAGGTGAAAGAGTCCAAGATAAGCATTCTTGTCCATCAGTATGAGCTATTTAAAATGAAGGAAAATGAGTCTATTGATCAGATGTTTGGACGATTTCAAACTATTGTTAATTTACTTAAAGCTCTTGGGAGAATCTACGATAATCAAGATCATGTCAGGAAGATTCTCAGAAGTTTACCAAAAAGATGGAGACCTAAAGTCATTGCAGTACAAGAAGCCAAGGACTTGAGTATATTAAAGCTTGATGAATTGCTTAGTTCTTTGAAGATACATAAAGTGGAGCTTAATGCAGAAGATAAGCCCAGACGGGACAAATCTATAGCATTAAAGGCTAGACAAAAGAATCACAAGACTCAGAAAAAGAGAAGTTTATCATCAAAAGCGTTAAAGATTGAAGAAATCAAGAATGACGATACCAATGAATCTGAACAAGATTCAAGTGAAGATGATGATGAATTATATTTCATTTCGAGAAAGATCAAACGAATGTGAAAGAAGAAAGCAAAAAGAAATAAATACTTGTCTTTTAAGAAAAATAGCAAAGACGAAGTCAAGAACAAGAAGACCTCTGTCATTTGCTACGAGTGCAATAAACCAGGACACTATAATTCTGAATGTTCATTGCTGAGAAGAAATCCAAAGCAAAATAAAGAAAATAAGAAGAGAAATTATGGCAACATGGGAAGATTTGGATTTGTCCGGATCTGATTCTGATTCAGAAACATCAATTTAAGCAAATATATGCTTGGTAGCTGAAAAAGAAGGTGACGAGGAGGTAACTTCTAACTTTAATGAATTACAAGATGCATATTTAGAATTGTTAGAAGATTCACATGCTATACTAAAGTAGTATAGATCGTTAACGAAAAAGTTTGTAGAAAACTTGAAGAATACGAAAGTGTTACAAAAAGAAAACGTCTATCTTAAGAAACAAGTAGATGATATGAAGAAGAAAACAACTATAGATAGATCCGAGGAAATTAGTCAGCTGAAATAAAGAATTAATAGCCTTTCAGCAGATCTATCACATTTATTGAAAGTACGAAAAAGATGACTGACGTAATTGGAAGATATAGACACCTGAATGATACGAGTGGTCTAGGGTTTACTAAAGGTGATACTCGTCATAAAAAGAATTTTGTTTCTTGTAGAAAGAAAAATCACCAGTCGTCTTATTATCATTCTATGAATTATTATAAGACTAACCCCAAAGGAACCCCAAAGGACCCAAGAAAATCTGGGTTCCTAAGAAAAATATAATATCTATTGCAGATCTCCTTCCTTGGAAAAAACAACCAACACTAATGGTATTTGGACAGTGGTTGCTCGTGACATATGACAGAAAGAAGGTCTATGTTCCTAGATCTTCAAAATAAGAAGGGAGGATCAGTACCATTTGGAGACAACCAACAGGGCAAAATAATCAAAATCAATAAAATCAGTAAAGATTCCTTTGCATCCATTGATAATGTTCTGCTAGTTGATGGTTTAAAACATAATTTGATTAGTGTCAGTCAATTACGTGATTCTAGTTTTGAAGTATCCTTTAATCAAAATTCTTGTGCAATAAAAAAACAAGGACGGTTTCATATTCTTCTCTGCCAAAATACGAAACAATATTTATAAGATTAATTTAGAAGTTTTGCAAAGTCAAAATATTTCTTGTTTTATATCAATAGATGAAGAAAAACTAATTTGGCATAAAAATCTAGGTCATGTCAGTTTTAAACATATTTCTAAGTTGATTAAACATGATTTGGTAAGAGGTTTACCAAAAATAAGTTTTAACAAGGATTT
>JANVCL010000007.1:4717215-4739541 GCA_026546855.1 Erythroxylum incrassatum
CTGTGTGATAAGATTGCCACGGCCTTGGCTTGAGTCCAGACCCCCCTCCTTCGGAAGACGTTTCACATTTCTCCATCCCTCTAACAGCTTCTGTGGTTCACGGGATGGGATAGAATAAATAAGGAATATTTGATTTACGGAATGGAACGGAACAAATAAAGAATAGAATAGTTATTTTTATAATATTTGTTTGATTTAAGGCATTAAATAAATAAAAAAATTTTATTTCATTACTTAGTTTAAAAATATAAATTTAGATTAAAAAATAATTAACTAAAAGATTAAAATATTATTATTATTATTATTATTGTTAACTTTATTGTTATTATTATCATTATTTATATTATCATCGTCTCGTCATTATTATTATTTATTATTATTAAGAGATTTGATCATTAAAAGCTCTCTAAAAAATATGAAAATCGACAGTGACGTTCTCTTCATGCTGACACTATTCTCCATAGAGCTCTATCCTCAAAATTACTTCATTCAAACCATAACATGACCTAATGTTATAGAATGTAAAGATCAATGATCTTCGATTCCACCCTAATGAAAGCAACAAGATTTGAACCCAACTAGAGGAGAGGATGAATTAAACAGAGTAATGGGGTTTTGAAGAGAACCGCAAACAGAGGAATTTGGAGCTAAAGAGCAGTATAATTGTCAAGGTGTTGTATTGACAATTCCCACCGGTATAAGCCATCAGACTATGAAAATCAACCATAAGCATCATATCAAATTACACCCAGATGCGAAAAAGCTATCGAAGTCGAGACCCACCTCAGCTTTAACGGTCGACAACAAGGAGGAGTCCAGAAAGGAAAAAGCTATAAACTTGAAAGCTGACAGTGAAGCAAGTATGGGTGAAGAATCAACAGAATAAGGGAATGAAGAAGCCCAGAAAGAAAAGGGAGTAGGGAGTACACCGATCAAATTATTAGTCACATTTGCATAACATGGACTGACATCAAGTTATACACATACGACAGAAGAGTGAGAGAGGACAATGGTTTTAGCACATCAGAGTGAACAGCTAAACATAATGAGTCAACCCTATTTTCTATCTTACTAAGCAACCAGAAAAATACCCATCAATGAGCACAAAGCACCCAACATGGAGTAAACAAAAAGTAAAGCAAACCACTAAAATATGGAGCAAAAAGCGTCAACTTCTCCAAGAAATGAGAAGCCCAGATAAGAAGAAACAAAAAGGAAGAAGATCGACAGCTAGTACTAGGGGCTTTTCTATCATCTCGCAATCCACTGAAACTGAGGTAGTGTAGTGATTTAAGTAGCAACTAGAAGTAGAGATGATTTAAGAGACAGTGTAATGCTGAAAGCAGACTGTAAAAGCGAAAGAATATCAAACAAAGAAAAGGGATTAGGGAGAGATAGATACAGACCCATCACTCACATACAGACCCATCACTCTCAAGCTTTACTTTTCTTCTCTTGCATCTTCTCTCTCTCTAAATGGATATACACGCTGGTCCAAAGTAACCAGCGTGTTTAAGGAAGAATTGAGAGAGGTTTAAATGAAGAGAGAATTCTTCACTTCATAGACTCAAAAAATTTCATGACATGTATGTGCAGAAGGGAAAAGCATAACAGAAAAAATATAAATTGCAAAGCACAAACCAGAACAGGGGATTTAACTTAAAAGTAGATTTTCTTAAACAAAAATTTTCCCAACAGGAACAACAACTAAAACCTGCGATACAGAAAACGCCCAATAGAAATCCGCATCAGAAAACAGAAATGCACAATAACAGCAACAAAACTCTCTAACTATGCTTAAGGCCAAACTTGTTGGAGTAAAACCTCGTCTGATCAATAAATTACATCCAACAATCAGGTAGTGCTGAAGGTCCTGGATACCTATAAAACTGCCATCAGTGATGATTATCTCAAGCCGCCTGATGCAAGAAAACTAACCATGGCTACAGTGCTGGTTTTCTTCAACTAAATGTGGTGTCATGATTATGCAGGAGCATATCCTTAGTACCTGCTCTAGAAAAGCTTATCTCTATATCGCTTTAGAGCCATCTTCAGCTGCTCCGATGCAGTAAAGCCTCGTCCTTCCATTAGTCCATGTACCCTTCGTGCATCATGCACAAACCTGCCAGCAAGGAGCCCATTTATAACTCTCTCAAAATCTTCATGCTCCAATTGATCTTTCTTAGATTCAATTGCCCCCAGAGCTTGAAGAGCCTTCTTCTCCATCCCACACCTAGCATACATATCACAGAGGCTTATGTGAACCTTGACAGAAGGAGCCTCACCCAACTGAGCAATCTTCCCTAACAACTGTTCAGCCTCATCAACTAATAGCAGTTTACTAAACCAATCTACAAGAACAGAGTATGTAGCAGGTCCGGGTTCTAATCCATACTTCTCAATCTCCAACAAAAGGCTCAAGGCCTTGTCCAGCGAATTTAATTTCTCATAACCTCCAACCATGCCAGCAGTGCACCTATCCTCAAGCTTATGTCCAATTTTCATCATATATATAAAGTTTCTCCTCGCCTGATCTAAGTTACCGGCACGTACTTCAGCATCAACAACCAACATACATACTCCAAACTTGGCTAGAATCCTGCAAACTGCATGTTTATTGAAATTCGTCTTGCCCCATCAGCATCACTTTTTTGAGCAAATGACCTGAGCAATGCCATTTGAATTTCCTCAGAGGGCTTGATATCTCTCGACTCCATCTCTCTCATCAATGACTCCCCAAACATGGGTTGACCAGCATTTACATATGCCATTATCATTTTATTATAAACATTCGAGTCTGGTTGGAAACCATGGCTGCGTAAGCTTTCGAAGGCTTCTTTAGCACGATCAATATTGCCTGCCTTGCCGTACATGTGCACCAAAATTGTTGCTGTTATGATATCAAGTAGAATACCATTTTCATTCATTTTTTTAAGAATTCTCTCAGCATCTTCTATGCAATTTTTTTTAGCATAAGCATCAATAAGTAAGAAGTAGTCACGGATGCTCGGTTGGAAAGACTTTTCACTCAACAGACGTTCAGCCACCTACAATTGGTCCATTCAAACAGAACATCAAATCATTGCACTTGATATAGAAAATTGACTGTTTAAAAGTTTACATCATGAATTTCAGAATTCTGCTTTGTCATGTACATTATGCAATCACCGATGACACCATACCAGATGTTGATTTTTTGCTAACATAAACATAGCATGAGTGAAGACCAAAAGAAACAACAAATGGTTTTAACACAACTGAAAATTGCTCAAAAAATTGAAGCAAAAAGAGATATCAAGCACAGATGAATAATTTTCCATTCTTATTATTTATTAATTAATGATATTAAATAATATGATTAAATCCCCAATTATTATTAATTTTGTTATTGATAATAATAAAGAAAAAATTATATGCTTATTTATGCTAATTTCTTATAATCAGTTTTAATTTATAAATTATTTGAAGAATTATTATTATAAATTATATTATAATAGTTATTAAAAACATCCTTATTCTTTAATCATTCTTATAATTTTAATTGTTTTCAAATATGATAATTATTCTTATTAATAAGAATGATTAAAGTTTTGATATTTATTAATTTTCTACTTACTCTTAATCTTATTATTATTAAATTATTTATTTATTAATAATATTAAATAATATCATTAAATTTCTGATTATTTTAAACTTGGTTCTTAATAAGAATTTATTATAAAACCAGATTTTCAAATATCTTTTGTTTTGGTTGGATTTGCCTTTGGAAGAGCATATAAAATGGTTAAAAGCACCTTTTGAAATACAACTGGCTTCGAATATGGCTTTTGTGGGTAGATTTCATAGGCGTCTGTCTATTTAAGAAGGGAGTTTGTCAAATTTAAAGAAAAAACGGCGTCATTCTCCTCTTAGACACGATAAGACAGGATAAGAGTGGGCAGAAGATATAATCTATACTTATTTCTCTAAACTAAGGCGAACACAAATCACGACTCAACCTCGCGGGGGCAGAAGATATAATCTATACTTATTTCTCTAAACTAAGGCGAACACAAATCACGACTCAACCTCGCGGGTGTAGAAGAATAGTGAGAAGAACATACCGTTCCGTATGCTGCCACGTGGCTAGTGACAATCTCCAAAATTTGGCGGGTGTTCTGTTCTGTCCCTGAAACGAGTTCTGCAGTAAGTACCACAATGAACTGGGGCGTTTTCGTCATTGTAATAGCATTCAACTCACCTCCAAAACCCACCCATAAGGCTAGGGTTTTTGTGCTTATCCACCGATAAAGAGACACTGTCTCTCTTGTCGGTACGTGCTTACCTCTCTTCCTCTGTTTCTATGTCTTAACCTTTTACTCTATTTTTTGTTCTATTTGTACGTTTGTTTCCATCCTTGCCTTTTGAACAAAACTGGCGTGATCGTTACCGTTGCACAAAGTTGTAAACTTTCCTTTTTTTGGCATCTCATTAACCTTCGAAACCCATTAGTCCTCTATCTATCCTTGTCCCTTTTGAAGGCTATTGGTTGAAAAGAAGCGAAAAGTAACGGGTTTTCATTGGCATGATGGATCTCAAGGAAAGGGTTAGAAAGCAAAATCAATCTTCATTCCACTTCACTTCAGTGTTATGCTCTGGCTTTTTTTTCCCCCTCTCTGTGCTTTTTCTTTTTGGATTCACTTGTATGCTATGAATTAACGATGGTTTGTGATCGTTGTTCCAGAAACCATCGCGTGACGAAGAGAACAGAAGTGATCACAAGAAGTGTTGTACTGATTGTGAGACCACACAGACCCCCTTGTGGAGAGGTGGACCAGCCGGGCCCAAGGTGCTGTCTTTTCACTTTTAATTTATGTTCACTCCTTGATTTGTCTCCGTGTTTCGTTGTTTATTACTAAGGAATCACTTTATTACCCCGTTTATTTGCGTTTTCTTGGTTAAGTATTCGCTTCTTTGTGTCTTCATCCACGATCATAATTCATAACTAATGGGCACTTCTCTGGGAATTCGGGTTTTGAGTCAATCTTTCTTCATTCAGATCATATATTTTAATCGATATATCAAACTTGTTTATTTCTTTTCTTAACGGTTTATTTTGGGTTTGGTTTCGGTTTCAATGACGTGATCAGTTCATCCCTTCTATGGTTGATTGTTTTGGGCCTCTGCGTTTGTCCATATTCGTGGATTGCATTGCTTGGTCTGTATCAGTGGTTCTATCTATCGGCGTTAGATCGTTACACTTGGCATGTACATAATTTCCATGGGCTCAGTATGCCCTTTATGACTAGCTGTTTTGACATTTTGCAGTCGCTGTGTAACGCCTGTGGGATTAGATACAGAAAGAGAAGAATAATCGGGGTGGGACTGGATTCCGAGAGGAGAAAACAAAGGACTAATATCACCTCCACTGCCACAACCACCTCCGCCACCACAAGCGTTACAAGCACAGCGACCTCCAAAGACAGCGTATGTAGTAGTCACAGTAGCAGTACTAGTGCTAGTGGTAATAATCCGATGAGAGAGCCATTGAACATGAGTTTTGTGGTTTGGGGTAAGGAAGTAATGATTCAAAGATCACCAACAATTAAGAAGCAAAGGTGCCAAAGGAGAAGGAAACTGAGAGAAGAAGAAGAGGCTGCTTTCTCTTTGATGGCCTTGTCATGTGACTCAATTTTTGCATGAAAGTAGGAAAAGTTAGAAGATTACCAAGAGAAAAAGGGTGATAAAGTAAGTCGAGCCCAAGTTCATAGCGTATACAACTATACTAGTTGTTTTGCACTTTCAGATAAATTTAATAGCCTTTCTTTTTCAAGTTAAATGGTGAAATGAGGACGATCATACCCTTGTTAATGACGTATTTTAACGGTTTTATTTTGATCAATGATTAATTAAATCGATAATATCATAAATTTAAGATTTAAAAGATTTAATTAGTATTAAAATGTAAGATTTTAAAATATTATTATCAGATATTATTTTGTTAGTTAAAAATTTTAAAACTTAATATTTATAAAGTTTTTGAAGTAGATGATATTAGAGGCGATTGGATAAAAAATTTGTGAAGATAAATAAAAAAATAAAGAAAAGTGGATCTACTTATTACATGATTTCTATTTTTTTTTTGGGGTTACTTCCTCTTAAGTTGAATAATTTTTTCCATTTGTCCCCTTACATGACTTATAACCTTTGTAAAATTTGGCTGCGTTAGTCAACTACTAAGGTTGTTGATTTCCCATTTTGAGTTTGCTTTCAGGTATGCATTTATGGGAACTACAAAAAGAACAAAGGCGATATCTATCTAAAGAGAAGATATGTTAATTCTAATGTAAAGTTTTAAGCCTTTATATAGGTAAACGCATTCTAGAATAATATCAAGAAATAACAACATATATTCCATATAGATCAATTAGATAATGACCTATAATTTGAAACAAGGATAAAATGGATTGGAGCAATTGAGAAATAATTTACTAGATAAGATAAGATATATCATAAATGTTAAATAGACTATATTTCTAATTCTATATTTAATGCATTTTTCTTGTTTATTTGAGATTTTCTTATTGTTTATAGTATTTATTTTATTTCTATTATGTTTTTAGGTCTTATCAACCTTCACAGATAAAAAGGAAAAAAATTAGGGCGAACTCGGGACAAAAATGGAAGAATTAAAGCCATTTTGGTGGTTTCCTGTTTAAGTTTATACGATCGTGTGGGTGCCCATTTAACTCTCTAGGATGTGTTCTTTGCAAATTTTCAAGACTAAAGAAAGATTGAGGGACACAGTCATACGAATGGCCATGTGAGTGACTGCATCCATTCTAAAAACCTTAAATTCAAGCTAAAAATTGATAAAACAAAGAGAAGATGGGGGAAGTCAAGAATGGTTCACAAGAGGCTCAGAAAAATACAAATTGATGGCCTAGAATGATAGAGAGAACAAAGAACAAGCAAGAAAGCATATTTCGCGCATATTTTCATCAATATAAAGTGGATTCCGTAAAGATTAAAAGAGATTTGCTCATGGTTCTTTAAATTTTTTGCTTTTCCTTTAGTCTTGATTTTATGCTTATGAGCTAAACTTTTGTTGGTACTTATATTAGACGAAACCTGAGGTAGATTTTACAGTGATTTTATTTTAACTTAATTAATTTTTTTTATTATGATTCAATTACGTGTTCTTAATTATTCTTAAATTGATATTGCTAATGTATTATTTCAGGCATGATTTTGTGTAATTGAGATTAAGAAATCCATTTATATGAATAGACATACTGTAACTGAAAGGAGTTGCATCCAAACCTAGAAATAGGTTGATATCAATCTTTTGGATTAAGGTCAGACCTATAGTGAAATTCACTACTTGATTAATGCAATCTTAGGAGTTTTAACTAGAAAGGGATTTTAATTAATTAACCGAGGGTTAGATGTTAATAGTCTTAAGAAAGATACTAAAATAAGATAAGAATTTCTACGGTCTAATAAACTATAGATTAAGTAGAGTATTGAAATCATGATTACAAGGAAACTCTTATAAGGATTCGAAGTTCAAGTATTATTATTTTCCTTGATTATTTATTAGTTAATTGTGTTGATCTATTTTAGTTTATTGTTTTAATTTTCCATTTGATTTATCTTAAACACCATAATTTGTTAGGTTGGATAATTAAAAGACAATAAATACTAGTAATTCTAGTCTTTGTGGGATTGCCCCGTACTTACTAGTGCTAGCTATAACTATATAGTGCATTTGTGGTTTAAAACATAAATTATATGAATAAAATTTTGGGCGTTGTTGCTAGGAATTAGAATATTAGGATAATCTTATTTTTACTAATATAGGAATTTTTCTTTTTAGGTAGTTTTTATCTAACCGCCAAATCAGATCTTGAATTTAGTTAAAAATTAAAGAAAAACTAAATTAACATTTACATAATAATGAACTTAGATAAAGAAAATAATATGAAAATTCAATATCAAATAAGTAGTACCTAGGTGATGAATCCTCCTAAGAATTCTTAAATATTAACCCTTTATCATGCAATTAAACTATTGATTATTGGACTATGAAAATTATTATCTTATGTTAATGTCTTTTTCAAGTACATTAATTGCTAACCATTAGTTAATTACCTGAAATCTCTTTCTAATTAGAACCCCTAAGATTGCATTATTGATTTGTGAACTTCACTATTAGCTTTTACCATAATCTAGATGATTTATATTGACCTATTTCTAGGTTGACATGCAACTCTTTCCAATTATGGTAGATCTATTCACATAAAAGGATTTCTCAATCTCAATCATATGAAATCAAATAATCGTATAAAATTCTGGATATATTAGTTCAAAACTATAACGCGTAATTGAATGGAAATAAATCAATCAATAAAACTGCATTGAATAAAATATTAAATCATATTATCATCACAACTTCACACTTAGGCACTAAACAATTTGGTTCCTACATATAGAAAACTAGACCAGTAACAAATATTCACAAGAACAAATAGAAATAAAAGAATTCATATTCTAAATCCCTCTTTTGTCTCTGATGAATCTTCTTACAATTTGGATTGAATTATGCTCTCTATTGGATTTTGTGATGTAATCTTTGAGTTTTCCTTATTCTTTATACATATTTACCTCTGTTTCTTATGACTCAAAAATGCTTCTAATCTCGCCTCCTTCTAATCTGCCTCTGCTAATACCCTTTTATTGTAAAAAGTAAGGTTTCTAGGATGTAAATAATCACTCAAATGGTTTTGTAGGTGACTGCGTATCTCCAAGAATACCTAAATTTGCAATTTTACACAACACAATAACTTATGTGGGCAATATACATAGCTACGTTTGTCAACATACACGGGCGTGAAACTCCATATAAGTAGGAATTGTGTTGTTAAAGCTCCACACGTTTAAAGAGAATTACTTGGTCACTACACACAGTCATATAAGTCCACAATTGCTTTAAATCTTCATTCAATGTCACAGTTTCATCCAAACTCTTCTTCATTTAGCTATGAAGGCAATTATCACCTATAAACACACTTGAAGCAAATTAAGTGCCAAATACTATAAAACTATTAAATAACAATCAAAATAAAAATAAAGCGCATAATTGAATCGCAATAAAGACCTTTGGATTTTTGTTTCTAGTTTATACAGAATATTAGTGCATGATTTCATTTAATATTTTTTAGATTAAGAAATCCTCTTGTATGGATATATCTACTATAATTGGAAGGAGCTACATGTAAACCTAGAGATAAGCCGACATAAATCCTCTAGATATATTAAGGTCAAACTTAATAATGGAATTCAAGAATCAATAATGCATTTCTAAGGGTTTTAACTAGAAAGATTTATGTCAATCAACTAATGGATTAGTTATTAATAGTCTTGAGAAAGATATTAGTGTAAGATAGGAAATTTCAAGTTCAATAATCAATCATATGATTGTATAATAAAGAGTTAATATTTAATGATTCTTAGGTGGATTCATTGCCTAAACAATATTTTTTGATATTAATTTTCCTTAATATTTTTTATAGTTTTAGGTTGTATGATATTTTAATAGGCATTTTAGTATGTTTTAGTTGTTAATTAATTTATTCATGCATATTTAGGTTTAGAATTGTGTTAGTTGGTTAGATATTTGTGTTTTGAATGTTATATGAGTTAGAGCATGCTATTGAGGTTTAATTTTGTGTATTTGAGATACTTTGATGTATTTGTTAGTGTTTGAGAGTAGATATTAAATAACAGAGGAGATTCAGAGGAAGCCTGATAGAGTCTCTAGGGCCACGATCGTGACAGAAATAAGGATGACAAGCCACAATTTCCATAATCATGACAGAGCACAAATTGAAGTGCCACAATTGTGGCCTGCATAATAGTAAATGTAGATTGGCTTCTAAAACTCAACTTTGCGGGTTTATTTCAAATTTTTTGGGTCGGGTAAAACCTAGTTTTTACCCTAAATAGAAAAGGCTACATTGAGGGCAAAAGAACCCTAATTTTTGTGCCTACATTTTGCTACATTGGGAAAGATCCAAGGACGAGGAAGTAGAAGAGAGAAGGAGGAGAAAGGAAGAGGGAAGAAGGGTTGTTGTGTTATTGTCTTCCCGATCCATCTCGACCAATCCAAGTGACATTTCATTACACCTTTGTTATTCTTTCTATTGAATGTATGAGATGGATTTAATAGTGATGGATTTGGGTTTGATGATGATGTTCTAAACTCCTTTAGGGATTTGTTCTTGAATCAATCTTAAAGTGATTTCTTTTGATGTTAATACATTGGGCATTGAGATTATTTGTTGTGTTCGCATGGTTCGGAAACAAATCGAAAGAGTGAACTAATAGCGTAACAACCCCTATACAGAACTTACAACCATCCACACACATAGCAACCAATTTCCTGTACACGCATTCAAGGTATACAACTGTATTCAATGTTATACATATACACATTACAAAACTCCCCAATGCTTAATATTATCATTTACCAGTAGTAATACACCTTTACATTTACATGGTAATTCAAAATAAAACATAAAATTTCCTTTCATCATCATATGTGCAATCATCTGAACTAAAAACACATTCCAAAAGTACTTTTTTCTTTTATTTATTGGCCTTGATCCCTACAGATGTTCTCTGTACCTTATTCTTATGACTCGGACCTATACGGATTAACAACCGTACTAAGCTTGAAAGCTTAGTGGGAAAAACACTTAGTTTGGATGACCACTTAGAGCAATCATCCACCAAGCATATGCATTTAAAAATATCACAACTCATATACCATAAATTGACACTCATTAACCAAACATTGATATTCAATACTCATGTAAACAATGATAGCATACTTAAGCAAAGTACATAATGCCAATATGCTTCATCATATTATCCATATACCGAAAAGGCACATTTGTAAGCCAAATATTGATATTCATCGCTCATTGAAACACATTATCAATATAATTGCACATCATTACAAGTAATAAAAATGCTCATCAATACCAATTATTAATATTTTCATATTGTATTTCTTATTTATGATTGTTAAGTTTCCTTTCTGTGTTATGCCTGCGCATTTTCTATAGGTGTAGATAACGAGTGCTATGGATATCTGAAGATATCAAACTGCAGATACCCAAAAATATCGAACTATGGATACCCGAAGGTATCAAATTGGGAATACCCGAAGGTATAGAACTGTGTACACCGATGGTGTCAAATTGTAGTAACTGCACTGTAACCCTATAGACATACCTATCTATCCATCACCAAGACAATGAAGCAGCCACTATAACATTTTCTTTTAATCATTTACCAATTTCATGATTAATATATTGACAAGTAATATGATATACATTTCAGGTCATAAAATCTTTATTCGTGTTCATGCATGCAAGTCGTAATTCCCCACCATTTGAAGGGTATCAAATTCACACTTACATAATCATACTATACATATACAAGTAATGAATATGCTTACACATCATTTATGTAGATGTAAATTTTCTTTTGAATGCATTATGTTCAATCTTATATTCCAATATTCAGTCACCTAATTTACATATGGTAAGTCCTATTTCATTTATTTATAGGTGTTTGAAAATTTTCATACACATTCATAAAGGTTCGGATTAGATGCAGTAGAAATTGGAAACAAAAACAATGCTACAGTCGTGATAGACACTTTCTTTATTTATACCACTATTTGTTCCTTAATATTCGTATACAAAATGTTAGAACTGGGTTTCTAGGTTTTCTATACATTTCTTCCTCTGTGTCTCTCGTTTCTATAGCACTAATAATCAAGTCATTTGGAATCCTAACTCATGAGATATAGACCAAATATCACAAGCTACTCCAAAATAAAGCTGCATCAAGTCACCATTTTCGAACTCAATTTTCAAGGTCATAAAGCTAGAATTAAGTCAGAGTCCCTTCTAGAGATGTTAACACTATGTCTTAGGTTTCACATGCAACTAAAATCACACAATGTAGAGGTCTGTAGGCTAAGTTATTACTCAAACAATATGACTGACTCAAACAAATCCTAGACAGAATTCCATTACACGATACTCTCTTATCATATATAACCAAGTTCATGTAAAGTAACACCAAAATAACACCAAACTTTATCCCAGCAACAGTTCCATATCCAAATGAATCTTTTTACACATTCAAATGTACATAAATACAGAAATTAACTAAGTGAATTCTTAAACCTCAAAATTGAAAAAGTAGTTCTTCTAATGCCTTTCCTTCCCTTCCTCTTTAGCTTTGCTTGACTCACCAAATGAAAAATGATGGGATGAAGAAGGTGAAATAATTAAATCCCTCAAAGTGTCGTTCATCTTCCCTCTCCATATGCTTTTTCATTAATTTTCTAGTATTAGACACATGTTTCAATCCTATTGGACCATATGTTGTAATCCTATTGGACCAAGTGTTACATTCCTATTGGAACATATGTTACGATTCTATTGGATCATGTGTTACAATTTTATTGGACCATGTGTGACAATTCTATTGGACACACACAAGCTTTAATCTTATTGGCCACACATGATTTACTCCAATTAGTCCATGTGTTAACTTTAGAAAAAATGCATATTGGTCCTTCTTCTCCCGTTAATTCCCACATTGGCCTATGATCTTATCAATTAATTTCATTTCCCTATGTATTAAGTTTGTAATGGTATAAATTTAATGTAATTTGGTTAATTATATCAAGATTTATATCTCAAAAACTACAGGTTATTCGAAAACAAGGATAGTAGCCAGAACTCAAATTTAAAACAAAATTCAAAACTCTTAGAGGCAGAATAAAATTTTGGTTCCTTTATGACAGTTTTAAACCTATGTCTCTAATTTAATTTCCAATTGAAATTATTCAATTTGGAGGCCTACAGGCCAAGATATGGCCAAATTACAAAAATATGTTCAGTAGAACATATCCATTCAGCGAGGTACACATCCCAAATTAACTAATTTTGGTTTTATCATGCAAGAGCAACAAAAAATAAATCCAATTTAACAAAAAATCCCATTTACTTATGGAATACTTCTTTTGTCAATTCCCCTCATATCACAATCATAAATCCAAGCAACATATAAAAAATTTTCATACATATTTCACGTCTAGGTATGTATGTCTATGCCAAAGCGAACAAATTATCCATTTATCCTTGTCTTTTACAGTAAGTACCATTATATCTCTTACCATACTTAAATGTACTCAATTCATTATGTGCAATTCTTAATACACCCTAGACATGATATAATACTTTTAGGGTATAGTGTTATAGATAACAAAATGATTAGATTGGATAATAAGAGTTAAACAATCCAATAGATCACCAAATAATCAAATCGGTAATTTATACGAAGAGAGATCTCATGTGAGGACTCGATATTCTATTAGAGGGCTTAAGATGTAATTGGATGTGTGGGCTTTTGGTTAATTAAGAAATTGCAAATCCCATAATTCAGTTAGAGGTTATGATTTAGGGTTTAATGATTATAACTCGAGAGAGAGTAATCTACCTTTCGAAGGGCTAGGACCAATATTGTATTAACTCAAAAGTAATCATGTTAGTATTCGATAATTGGATATATCCCCTTCTCATAATCGACTAATCTTCCTTATGAGAAATTTGATTATTTATTGGTGTTGCTCAATTTTGATTTCTTCGTGTTAATTTTACAATAACATTTTCAATCAACCCATATTCGCTTCTTTACTTTTCTATTTAGTTTTCCTTTTCATTTTAGTTATCCTTTAGGCCTTATACAATTTGGATTGGACTAGTTCACTAATTTCTTGTTGGATTGACAACTCATATACTATGCTACGACCCGTGCACTTGCGGAAATATTGAGAGTTTTATAAATTGTAAAACTTGCTCAACAATTTTATTTTTAGTAGTAATTGAGATAGTTAATATGAATAAAAATTGCATATTATTTACATACATTAAATTTAACCATGAGCTTTTGAGCCTCAAAGCAATATATCATTATATTATGCTCTTTTATTTTTGTTGTGTATATATTATGCATAATTGAATGATCTAGAACTTGTTTTCATTAATTTGTTAAGAAATCCAAGCAATGTATTTGCCTCACTCTTCCTTTATCAGCTTTTCTACCAAATGTTTGATGAGAGAAGACAAATCATAAATCACAAATCAAAGTAACACTAAGGTGTGGAAGATAGAACAAAAAGTTTTTCATTTCAGCTACATGAAGAAAGGCAATAAAATTAACACCAGTGGCTGCGTGAAACGAGAGGACTGAAACTTTAGGACACCAATTAAATCGAAAGATATAATTGACAGAGCAATTGCATATAGGTGATACTAAGAAACGTTATTCCAATGTTTTATAGGATTAATGTCAAGTAAAGAATTAATATGCTAGGACCCTAATATTATAGTCTAATTGCTAGCCAATCCACTGCAATTTAGGCAAAAAAAAAATCATGGGAACGTAATTAGTTCTAATTCCTCAATCTATTGCAAAATTTCAACTACATCAAATATACATTTTCCCACAAACAAGAGGAGCTCCTATAATTTAGTTGTGTTAGATAAATCACATGATTATATTACAAGTGCTATGAGATTTGAGAAAAATAAGAACAAGGAACAATAAAAGATAGAGGGTAATTGGAGAATAAAATTACAAGTAAAAGATTATGAAGTAATTTGTTTCTTTTATAACATATCATAGAATTCTATCAATTAGAATATGCATTTACCTAATTATTTTGCACACCAAGTAATTCAATTAAGTATGACGTTCATTGGACAATAGGACCAAGAATCTGGATTTGCATTCCATACAAAGAAGAAAAAATCTACACTTATTGAATGAATTTTATATCTTATTACAGAAAAAATTGATACAACGAACTTAAACAAGGCCTCATTCCTCCAAAGTGGTCGAAAATGATCTATGGAGTTCAAAAGAATCAATGATAAGTACATGGGGAAGGAACAGCAGTATCAGCTCTATACAGTATCAAGGGCAACCCAATGCCTATTAATGACACCATGCCCTTCGCCACAACAATAAAAGAAAGGAGGTGAACGAGCTGGATTGATTCCTATACGTAATTGGTGTAATTCAGAACTTTCAGTGTACTGCCAGTGACACTGTAAATATCTATATGAAGCATGTAAATGTTGAAGAAATGTCTTGAGTGGTTCTACTCTGGCAAATGTCTATGTTCACTAAATCACAGGATTGACTTCAGTACTAAGAGAACCAACATGATGAAGCACATGATAACAAGCACTGTTGCACACATCACCGTTCCCCCTTGCTTCTGTGTTCTCTCTGCCTGCAAATATATCAATCAGCTTTCATAGTGAGATACAAAAATGAAACTGACAGAAGTGAGCCATGACAGTATGAACTGAATTGCTAACAGGAAAATTCACCTTCTGCAGTTGTTTAAGCCCCTCTTCAACTGTTGAGGAGACATTCTGAATGTTGTAGTCTATCCTATCAACAATAGTACCCTGTTTTAAGAAATTTCAGTTAGTGGCCTGCTTATAAGAGGAAAAGTTCGTGTGTAGGGAAACAGCTTCTAACCTGGTCTATTACAAGCACTGACAAATCCTTCATAATTTGAGCAAGTTCATTTACTGATTCCACAACCTATATTAAAAGGAAATAGAAATCATTAACCAAGACAACCATGTGGGATAAGTGACAATATCCAGATAACAAAGAGAGAAGCACATCACTCGCCTGTTGAATCTCTCTGTCCCTTTCAGCTGTGAATTCCTCGCTCTTTTTCAGCTTTGCCATTTGACGGTCATTAAACACCTATTTTTCGGTTTTTTCACTATTAGATACTATTAATACTAGAAGAATACGAAGAATAATGTGTTACTTTTACTCACACAAGCAGGTGCTGTCAAAAAAAATCTGATAAAATACTGTTTCTTGACCTAAACAATAGATAACAACAAAACCAAGCTGGAGAGGATTGGAAAAAGCAGTACATTTACCATATCGTCCAAACTATCATCATCCATTCTAGATCTACCATTTAGATTCATTTCTAAATCAACCCCATCTTGACCCTGCAATGAAATAAAATCTATGTCAGCAAGTCTTGAAATATCATTTCCAGATTGGAGAAAAAATCGGACAAAAATAAGCAACTACTGATATCCTCTGTATGTTAAACAATCACCAAGGAAAATATTAATTTTTTGTTAACAACAGGCATGGTCTATTGAAGAGCCATAGTCAAAAACAGATTTTTTTCAGACCTCTTTTTGTTGCCTAAGACGCTTTAAGTAAGTTGATTGTTTCTTTCTCAGCTCCATTGACAAGCTCTGGAGGTCAGTGGCAAGAGAGCGCTACAAAGTAACATTATTAGAGTAAGTAAAATGTAAAAGACAAACCCCTGATATTGGATGTTACTTTACATATATACTCAAATGCTGAAAAATGCCTGCTGACAAACTATGGAACAAACAATATGATAACATATCACCACATTCATCTATTCATGGTTTCATTGAGCAAGAACAGTTAGAGGTTTTATGTAGAAGAGAAGTTATTTTAATTCTTCTAGTACTTGAATAAGTTAAGAAGTTAATGGAAATAACTAGCAAACAACTAGCAGATCAAGGTGCACAAAGTTGTAGATGAAAATGTATAGGGAAACTATTTTATTCGCCAAGGAAAACCTTAATAGTTATTCTTGGAGAAGCCATCAAGTGATACCTGAACATTTTTCCTAACATTGGAATCCTCAGAAGGCCCAGCTGCAGAAAGTCTCTGTAATTTTTTCTCAGATTTTCTTATTATATTGGTGATCTCTTGGGTTAGAGCCTCAATCATGCGTTGATCTTCTTTGCCATCACCAAAAGAAGGCATCAGTGCTTTAGCATGAGCTTTGGCTAACTCAGTCATTTTTGTACGTGCAAGTTGTAAATTTGCTGCAATATCTTCAGATACATCCACCCAAGCAGGTGGCAGACCTACCGTAATTACACCTTTACTGCAGATAAAATGAAATGTGCTAAACCTTTTCAGAATCACAAGATTGACAAGGCCATTTAAATTATTCAGGAAACCAACTTTTCTCCTTTTGGAAATACATCATCCAGATCAGTCAATTCATTACTTCTTTAAAAAGTTTAAACAAATTTTTTATGATTTAAAAGATCCATAATTTCAGATTTCAGGTTCGTGGGTATTTAGATCTCAAGCTTCGTTATACAAAGATGAAGGTTTACATCATCTTGTTAATGCCATCGTCAAAACAAGAGAAACATCACTCCAAAATCAGAAAAGATCATCAAAGTGCTAAAGCTACAAACATCCACTTCTGAGGAACTATAAAACCAAGAAAACATGGTAAAACTTCCGATTTTGCATTTCAATGATTCAATGCTACATCCTTTTGCAATACTTAGATAATGCAATGCTATAAGCATAAACAGTTGTGAAAGCTACAAATTTTCCTCATCCAATAAAATTAGTCTAAAACTTAAAAGACCATCCTAGTGACAACATTCCAAATCATTTCCCTAAATAAAATAAACAGCATCAGTTGAAATCCAGGTCAGTTCACGGCTACACTCTAATAGTTCAAAGAAACATTTCTTCAATTTTTTTGGAAACTCAAAAAGACTTCAGAACTAACTACAATAATAATAATAATAATAATAATAATAACAACAATAAATGAACCAATTTAAAAGGATAATTGCTTAAAGATCTCAAACTATTATAGACTAGAGAGCATATACATACCTCGAATTGCCGGGATCCTCCGTACTAAGAGGAGCATATGAGCGATTAGGATTAAGCAGGGACGTGCTCGCCAACTCGATAACCGGACCACCGTTGGCGCTTGTGGATGCCGAAGCATGCGCCGTGGAGGAGGTCATCGGAACCCTAACGCTCTTCAACGCATCTCTGTACTTTCTAAATATCAAAGTTCGATTCCGCGAAGCCATAACAGAGAGATATCTAGAAGAAAATGGAAAGATCAAAGCATATCGTGTCTGAATTCTAGATTGCAAAGGAAGAGGGGCTGAT
This sequence comes from Erythroxylum incrassatum, assembly GCA_026546855.1. Lineage (NCBI taxonomy): Eukaryota > Viridiplantae > Streptophyta > Magnoliopsida > Malpighiales > Erythroxylaceae > Erythroxylum > Erythroxylum incrassatum. Next base: position 4,735,309 of record JANVCL010000007.1, read on the forward strand.
CGGAGAATGAAGACGCGGCGGTGCGCAAGGCGGAAGTGAGAATTAATTCAGGGGGACAAATTTAGAAATTATACAGACGGACGCACCTACTGGTTCGTTTGTTGGTCCAAGTCCAACTGCTAAATTAATCACAATAGAATTAAAACTTAAATCTTTTTTAATGTCAGTAAAAACGACTTCAACTCTATTTTATTCTAAATCAAATTCCAAATTACCTGAACCACTTACTTTGTTTTTTGAGAATTTAAAATTTCATTAAAGAATAGAGAAAATTACTTCAAAAGAGGGTCTCTCCCACGTGAGATAGACGGCAATGTTCAGAAATAATGTTAAAGGGCTATTACTCGAATCTTCAGCTATTACTCGATTTGGAAGGATGAGAGTCGACGCTTTGACGGCGATGCTAGCAGTGGCTCCCCGGAGTTTCTCCTATTCGGTTCTTCACACAAGTAAGAACTCAACTAGGTAGCAAACTCAATCTCAGAGGACTAGTGATTAGGGCATGACTATTTTGTATTTCGACTGTTCAGACCTTGTTTTATTTTCGGAGGAGGGAGGAGACTATCTGGGGGCTCAGCTCTTTGGAGACAAACCGATGAGGGAGATCTCGACTCAAGTAAATGTATTCAAGTCACTGTGATTCCATTCTTTATATCCTTTCTTGAATCTTCGCAGCAATTATCAATTTAGGGAGGGTGATGGATCTGGCTAGTCAATCGATAGTTCTGATTACTCCCACTCAGATCTCTATACAAGAAGCTAGACATAGGTATCAAACTCAACAACTGAACTCTATTGATCATTTAGGGCATGGCTAAGCTGAGCTCGTCTCATCAGGATTTGATTTTCTTAAAGGACTTCGGAAGCTAGCCAGAGAAGGAGATCGAAGAGGAGATCTCATCCACGAAAAAGGTACACATTCGAAGATTTTGAAAGCTTCCTTTCTTTCTTCTTGAAACTTCATTGATTAAACATTAATCCGTTGATGACAGAGATATGGATGGATAGCATGGATCTTCAAGCAGTACTTAACCTAGAAAGGAGAAGATCTTAGTAATTCCAAGTGAGTCCAGATCTGAACAAACCTCACTTGTTCCTTAGAGATTGTGAAAGAATAATCTGTTTGTTTAAAGCATAGGAATTGTTGTGAAGAACTATTTTTGGATTTCATTTCTACACATGTAAATTGAGTAACTAGAACTTAGGAGAGATCTGATAGGGCTAGCGCTATATTCTCCATACAAGGGCCATTCTCTTGCTATAGTGTAGGTTTAACTGATTGATGATCAGTTGCTCCCTTATGCTGGCAGTAGTGAGTTCTATAAGAGGTATTAGTGAAGTAGATTTGTCTTTAAACCTTCTATTATTCCTCTCATTCCAGATTACTTGAAAACATGTAGCCACCAAGATTAAAATAATAGCCCTATCATATTTAGAAATAATCAAATTAGGTAATTCCTGTAGGATATCTGTGAGTCTGGCGTAGATAAAACCTGGGGCACATAAAGTAGAAAATTTTGCCCAAACTTCTCTGGATAAGACACATTAAAAAAAGAGGTGATCTCTAGTTTCATCCTCTAGATTGCATAGGATATATAGCTTAGAGGAGGTTACGAATTTCAGCCTATCCAAGGTACTAAGTCTGTCCCGCATTGCTAGCTAGAGCAAAAAGCTAACATTAGGTTTAAAGGCCTTGTTCCAGATCAGTGCATCCCGTCCTACTGAATTTGCAGAATCCTCCCTCATCTTTCTAACTTTCTTAATAGTAATCTCAGAAATAGGAATACTCTTCTATAGGTAGATATCGCTCTCCCCATGACTTCTAAATTGAGGAAAGTGCGGAAGTCTAGTCTCATCTGAAGAAAGGGACCAGTTTGCATTCCTAACTATTTCTTGGAATATCCTTAGGGATCTGATTTAATAGGGATCTTACCATCTGATTTTGTATTAAAGGTCCATTCCTTGTCTAGTTGTCATACCATAAGAAAATTCTTTCCCTTGCCCCTATTTGGCAAGTAATGTGTTGGTACATTTCCTCCCTCATTCTAAGAAGTTGGTTAAAAAAACTAGGTGTAGCTGTCTTTGGTTTTTAGAGCCCCAAAACTCCCTCCTTTTAATAAATAAAAGTGAATCCATTTAGTCCACATAGATTGTTTTTCACTTAGGATTCTCCAAATCCTCTTGGACATAAGAAATCTGTTTTTATTAGAGATTAACTCCAATCCTATTCCTCCTTTCTCTAGTTAATAGATTTTCTTCCAACGAACTTTGTCTATTCCTTTCTCTCCATTCCCTTTCCCCCATAGAAATTGCTTCATAAGTTTTTCTACTGTTTTAATCAACCCTTTAAAGAGAAAAAGGTATAAACTCCAGCAAGTATTCATAGACAAAATTACCGACTTTAGTAGCTGAAGTTTCCCTCCATAAGATAGTGCTCTATTGGTCCATGTCCCTAATCTTTTCTGGATCTTTTCAATTAAAGGAATACATTCACAAAAACTAAGCCTCCTTGACGAGATAGGAATCCCTAAGTAAAGGAGAGGAGGATCTTTAGTTTCCATACCTGTAGCTTAAGATAAGGCATTTGAGAGGTGAGAAGCATTTTTAGAGAGAATGAAATAGCTCTTGTGTAGATTGGCACATAGACCCGACAACTCCTTAAATAAATTGAGAGTTCTCATCAGAAGAGAGATTGAATGATCATTGGCCTTGCTTAGGAGAATAAGGTCATCTGCATAACATAAACTAGTTAGAGAAACTTTCTTACATTTGGAGTGAAATCTGAAGTTAGGTTCTGTTGAAGTGTTGTGCTTCAGTAACTGAGTGAGAACCTCCATACAAATTAGTAATAGGTAAAGGGATAGAGGATACCCTTACTTAAGACCTTTTTCCTTTAAACACCTCCGTAGGGCTACTATTTATCAATATCCCATAGGAAACAGTAGAAATGCATTCTTAAATCCACTTTATGTACCTTAGGGGAAAGTTCATAATCTCCATAGTTTTTAGCAAACAACCCCAATTCACACTGTCGAAAGCTTTAAATCAATTTTTATAGTGCAATTATGGGGAATTCTCCTACGATTATACCCTTTTAAAAGCTCTTGCACGATAAGGATATTGTCCCCTATATCTCTACTAGTCATAAACGCTCTTTCATTCTCACTAATAAGAAATTTTAGAACCTCCTTAAACCTATTAACCAAAATCTTGACGATGATCTTGTATAGGAAATTTGTACATGAAATAGGTCTGTAGTCACTCCAAGTATCTGAGCTGGAATTTTTAGGGACCAGAAAAAGAAAGGTCTTGTTTATTTCTTTTAGTAAAATCCCTTTTAGGAAGAACTCATGCACTGCCTCTTTGACTATCCCCCTAAACTATTCCAAGTTTTCTGATAGAAAAAGTCATTCAAGCCATCAGGTCTCGGGGCCTTAAAGCCATTCATGTTAAAGACAACCTTCTCGATTTCCTGATCTGTAACAGGTCTTATTAACCAAGAAACTTCATGATCGAGAATTTTAGTGGATATAAACTATCTAAGATCATAAACCAACTCAGATGAGGGAGCTTCTGAGCCTAGTAGATTTTTATAAAAATTCATGGCTTCTTTAACTATATCATCTTGTCCGAAAAATTCCACAACTTCAGTTGAGGTGATTTTGTTGACATTCTTTCGAGTTAACACATAATTGAAGAAGAACTTAGTACATCTATCTCTATCTTTCATCCAATTAATTCTAGCTCTCTGCTTCAATAAAGAACATTGATTATTCACCACTTCCAAGTAATTCTTAAGAGCTTCCTTCTTTGCTATAGCTAGAGCACCATCCAAGGGATTTTTTACCAATGATTTTTGAATAGATGAGAGTTTATCTCTAGTTATTTCAATCTCCTTAGAAAGATGCAGACCTCTCTTGCAATTAAGAATCTTCAGCTCCTGTTTTATAGCCTTGAGCTTTTAGACACATATGTACTGTTTATTCCCATAGTATCCATGCTCCAATCCCTTCACTTTTGCTTCTTGAAATCCCTCCATTTTAACTATAAAATTGTTAAATTTGAAAGGATGATGGACTCTGGAGGTAGTTAACAAGTTATCAATCTTATAGGAGTATGGTTTGAGATACCAGGGTCTAGGAATTTCATAGAGCTTTGATTGAGCCAAGTTTATCTTATAAATTGGTTGCATTTTTATAAGTGCTAATGAACTCTTTGACTCCTAATTGATGA
>JANVCL010000007.1:4743478-4755510 GCA_026546855.1 Erythroxylum incrassatum
TTAGTTAATTTTCTCAATTTCATTCATAAATCAAAACCCCCTTTTTATCTGCTTAAATTGCATTTGTTCGACTTAGGCTAGCTTTTAAACCATTTTTCGTCAGTTCCAAAAAGTGAGACGACCCGAGGTTCAGCTTATACTGCAATCTTGGAATTTTTATTAATTTTTGACCCGTTTCCAAGGATCGATTTTCTGATCGAACGACGAGCCGCGATATAGCTTCTTGAAAAAGTATATAGCCATTCCACATTTACCAAAGCCCTATCCAATTTTTTCCTGATTTGCCAAATAGAACTTTGCTTATTTGTCCAAGTAAACTTTTGACCTTCATATTTTAGATCCATAAGTTCCACCTCCTGCATACAATCAAACATATCAGAGGAGTAGTTAAGTAGGTTACAATTACCTTCAACCTCTGATATGAACAAATTGGTATTAAAATCCCCACAAACCACCCAAGGGGAATTTACTGAAGTCTTAATCCTTCTTAGGTAATTCTATAGGTCAGTTCTTTGGAACACGGTGTTGAATCCATAGACAAAAGTAGCTAAAACCTAGGAATTTTCCATTTTAAAATAAAGCTTAATTGGAATATGCTGCTGACTTGATTCCAGAGCCTCCACTTTCAAATAATCACCATCATAATCATAATAATCCTTCCATATACATGACTTTGATCGTTTGTAATGAACTGCCAATTGCTACCTATACAATCCAATTTATTCTGATTAACTTCTCTGATTTTAGTCTCCAATATAAAAAAAACCCAAGGCTTTTCATTTAGCATAAAATCCGTTAAAGCATTAAGCTTGTAAGAATTATTTATTCCACGCACATTCCATACAATCAAAGTCATAGGCAATTTGTTTCCCTTTTGGAGCTTTTCCTACTGCTCCTAATACTTTTCTGAGAGGTGACCTGATCAAACTGCTCCTCTTGATTACTACCATTTTGCAAATTAGCCTTTAATAAACTTTGTTCATTCTGTTGAAACACTGAAACTCCTTCATTTAGAATAGTACTACTAGTTTCTAGAACATTTCCTCCTTTATTCATAGATGACTTACAGAAATCTTTTGATAAATTATATTGAACTTTTTTAAGCTAAATAGAAACAGGGCTATTCTCCTTTGGAATGCAGTCCCTTATTTTAAGGGAGACATTAACTGACTGAACTATCTTTTGGTTTTCTGCTACTTGTTCTGCCTCGTCGATTTCTTTGATTTCTTTAGACTCATTCTTTTCCATACCCATCACTTCCCAATAGTCACCTTTAATGAAGACTTTACCTGTCGGTTTCCATTCTTTGCCTTGAGCTTTAAGAGACGGTTTCCATTGGTAAGTCACCAAGACTTTGTATTCTCTAAGAGAGTTTTCATCAGCCAACCTTAGAATAGGGATACTATCCTTCATTTCCCTAGATATATCCATACTCACACATATCGAGCAAATCTAATACTTTTCCTTAATGCATTATTTTCATCCATACATATAGGTTTCCCCAAGTAGCTTGCAAGCATACTCAACCCCTTTATAGTCTGATTCTCTAAGGGGATATTGTGAATGTTCACCCATAGGAGTATGCTCTTCATTCTGATTTTTTCTAACTCTATTCTCGGTTTCCAATTTTGGAGAAATAATGGAAGTTGAGAGATATACCATGACCCCTCTTCTATTACCTTTTGAGCTTCTGATTTGGAAGAAAAGGTAAAGATTATATTATCCTCTTCAGTTAGCATTACGTCTATTAGACCTCTTCCTTTCCTATTTCTTGAAGGCCACTTATATAACGGGAAAAATAGGCCTTTTGAAAAATCCAACAAGAGTAGCTTCCCATGTCTTAGCTCCATGCTGCAAAACATCTAGGGTAGGAGCCACCATTAGCTTACCATTAATCTCCATCGGAGGGCTAAACACCAAAGAGGAGTCAAAGTTATTTCCAATGACCTGTTTCCATGTTTTCCTAGATCCTCTGGCTGTGTCTTCAACATTTGGGATAGAACCCTTGGGTGTAGTAGTAGTAGTAGGGAGAGGGATAGTTGTAGAAAAGGAAGGGGAAGAGGGAAATACTGCAGAAAATTTAGAAGGGGAGGGAGGGGTTGAGTTAGGGTTAGGAGAGGTGATTTGTTTGATGGTTGAAAGAAGGGTTGGAAAATCAGTGTCCATTCGTGATTTGGAAACTAAATTCTCTCTGGTTGTTTGCAAATTTGTGCAAGAGATCTGGAAAAACAAAGGAGGCAAAGCTAGGGTTTCTTTCTGGGGTGTGAAAAAGAGGGAAAACCCTTTATCGGCAAAGTATGTTTTGTTCTGGTTGTGGAGGTATATTTGAGGTTTGGCAATGGCGGGGATGGGTAGGTAGTGGTGATGGTGGTGGTGGTAGTGCAGATTGTTTTCACATCTCAAAAGCTCCACGAGGTGCAAAGTGTTGATGTAAGATAAAATTGGTTTTATGAACCCGCTTACTTACTTTTTAATGTTTGTACTTTTTATTGAAGAATCCCAAAGGAACGACAATGGATCGGTTCCTTGGGGGATTCGAGCTGGAGCCTGAACTAGGGATAATAATGGGTTGATTTGGACCCGGCCCTCAGTCTCGTCCTGTCTGCGCCAAAGGACCTCTGGCTCAAATTTTATTTTTTAAAAGAAAAAAATGACATCGTTTTGCATTGTCCATTGGGCCTCACCCCAGGTTAGTCAAGCATCATTAGCCTGATCGAAGACTAGGTAACTCGGCTCAAGCCTGAGCCTAACTCAGCCCGACATGAACTATTTTTTAAAAATTAAAAATACAAAAATGACATCATTTTCATCAAAATGACATTGTTTTGCTTATAATTGTCGAATCTCAGGTTGGGCTAAGCCTGTGTAACCTGAGCCTACACCTAGCCCAAGACCCGATCAACTTGGGCCCAATTTCCATCTCTAGAATTCTTATTCATTGAATTTTAAAAAATAAACTATTTCTTTACATTTTACCTATTAAAAATTTATTTTAATAGTTAGCCATGAAAATATTAAATTTAATTATTGACAATTTTAAAGTTCTTACATATGGACATAGTTCATATATTATTTTAAAGAATAAAACTAACAATATCATAATTTTTTTACTAAATAATAATAAAATTTTCATTATATTTATATTTCGCTTGTTTATTGAAAATATAATGTATTAGTTGGACTTTATGAACAATGTTTCTAATTATAATTCTAGTTTTAATTGAGACGACTCAATTTAATGGTGAAGACATGTTTCAAAAAATTTGACATCCAAATCTTGTAGGCTTGTATGAAGATCTCTAGATTCAAAGTTATAACATTTTCTCTTACATATAGGAGAATACTCAACATCTATCTAATATTTTATAGGAGGTTTGGTTCATCTACAAAAATAGAGAAAGAATGGAATAATAATTCTTTAGGAAAAATAGATAAGGAATAGAATATAATATTTATTGTTTAGCTTGATTTATCCCTAAGAATTTCTAATGATAATGTAATGTCAATGTTTGATTTAAAAACATAAATTTCAAATGATAAAGGAATAATTAACAAAAAGACCAAAATATCCATTAGTCCCCACTAACTACATTATTATTATTATTTAAAATAATTTTCTTATTGTTGTTGTTGTTATTATTTTTATTATTATTTTATAGTCAAGTAATTATGTGGATTCATTAAGGGTATTTTTGTCTAACAACTCTTCATTTTATTCCCAACTCACTTAGAGGAGGTAAAGATAGGGGGAGGATGGGTTTACTTATTCCCCAAACTCATAGAATAAGTAAACCTTTGGATTATATATTTTGCATGTTTTCTACAACCAAACAAGAGAATAACTTATTACTAAGAATAGATTAGAAATAGAGTCGTAGTTCCAGTCAACCAAACACCCTATTAGTTTCACAAATAGACTGACCAAGAATTATTAATTGGGTCTATAGCGCTCTAATACACTTTAGGAGGATATACGGATGCCACACAAATCAAATCAAGACAAGCCAACAACCTTTAGAAAATAAGGGAAATATACATTACATTTTATAATTCACTAAGGTTTAAATGGATCAAATCCATACATTAAAAACAAACCCACAATACATTATGGTTATTATAAGCCATTTACACATACTACAAATTTTCTAATAATATTTATGAATACAACTCAAAGCTTAAGCACAGAATCCTACAAAAGTGAATATGCCCTTTTTTGGACATTGCGGTTTTCTCAACCTTAATCCTGTTTATCAAGACCTACACGGAGGAAAAACTACCGTGCTAAGTATATAGCTTAGTAGGAAAAATAATGATGCAAGACGGTGACTACTTTCAATAGTCATCTGACATCTACAAGCACATGATTCAGGGCAACTAAGTGATGGAAAATAAATTATAACATGAAGTCATGAAATATCATATAACAGTAATTGAATATGATACTCAATTAATAATGCCGACTATAAGTTTGCATCAGAATAGAACAAATATTAGAACAGATATGAGATTTGCTTGCTAATCTTTTCAAAAGTGTGTAAAGGGAACAAAATAGAAGATACCTATGATTATTATCTACAAAAGAGGCAATAGCCTCTAAAACAGAAGAGACTTAAGTCTCTAAAATAGAATAAATTGTAGTGTCTCATAATAGAAGTAGTTGCAGACCCTTCTAGGCATGCCTATTTGCCCACAATTAGGAATTGTCAAGTTAAAACAAATCATTAGAACACTAATCACATTTCAGAGTCACATTCAAGAGAATTATTGCATAACACATAAAGTTATTCCCTTATGCTCAATTTGAAAGTGTTCATTCTTACCCAATCAAAATTATTTTGCCTTATAAACATAAGTCTTTGCAATTACACATCAATGAAAGCATTTACATATATACATATTACATGAATAACGAGTCTCATATTACCCTTATCTATGGTTTACTAAATTTCAAATACATCTAAAAGAGTTTGGATGAGATCCAACAGCATTTGGGTAAAGAAAAAAATCATTTTTGGGCTAAAATGAGGGTGATGCATAGTTGTACCCAAATTTCCAACCTTTTCTCGAAACAAGTTTTTAGGTCAGTATGGCGATTTTGACATTGAAACTGGGGCTTTTAGGCAAAATGGTCTTCTATAAAAATATTTCTCTATGTTTCAATTTTCTCATGGTATAAAGTTTTGGCAATTTAGTGTAGTATCCCGAGAGTTATACCCAAAATACTACAGGCTATTCCAAAACGGGGACAATAACCACAACTTAACTTCAAGCCAAATTTCAAAACCCTTAGAGACAAAACTCAAATTCAATTCTTTCATGAAAGTTGTAGAAATATGTTTTAGTTTAATGTATAATTAAAATTATCCCATTTGGATATCTACATTTCAAGATATGGCTAAAATACAAAATTCTGTTCAATGGAACCACTCCATCTAACTAGATACACACTCCAATTAACTCACTATAATAAGACAAGAGCAACACCAAAGACACATCCAAATGAACCAGAAATATCCCATTTTTGTATAGAATAATTCTCTTAACAAAACCCCTCACGTTACACTCAAAAACTCAAACAACATATCAAAATTTCCATAGCTTTAAAAAGAGTGATCAAAAGCCTAATTCTTCACTCCACTTGCTTCCTTTCCTTGGTCTTCTCCACTTCTACGCATAACATATACTTGTATAAGAATGCACGCACTAATGGCTCCCAAGTTGTGACATTTGCAGGACTGAGTGAATGATACCATGCCTTAACTTTATCCTTTAACGTGAAAGGGAAGAGCCTCAATCTAACTACATCTTTCGACATTCCATGAAATCGGAAGGTATCACATATTTCTAAGAAATTTACTATGTGTGCTTTATGACCCTCGTTGGTCAGTCTATAGAATTGCACATTGTTTACAACATGTTTAGTAATGTTGGCTTTATTTCGAATGAAGGTGCTTGAATAGGTGGTTTAGCAACACTTTGATTGGTCACGTTAAATCTTGGTCTCATGAAATCCATAAGGGTCCATGGTTGGTTCCCTTGCTTTCCTCCTTGTTAAAACTCTTGATGAAATTCTTCAACCATAGTCACTTCGGTATTCTCTTCTTCTTCACATCTAGCTCTTCTGATTGCTCACTCTAATAGGGTGATGTCAAGCTCTAGTGTTTCTAGTATCAGACTCGAACTCCTAGTAACTCTTGTGTTCATGCCATTGCACAGACAAAAGAGTGGAAAAAACTCCTTAAACTAAAAGAATTGAACTAATCCTATTAACTCCCTGCAACAATGCCAAAAAATTGTTAAAAAGGTTTTATTTATAAGAAAACTCCCAATATTCGCAAGTATACAGATTGTAAACTTGTAGTATTAAAGGTGTCGATCCCATAAGTAGTTGGTGAACTAGTCTAATTCTTAGTTATCTAAGGCCTAAAAGGATTATTAGAAAGAAAATAAAAACTAAACAGAAAAGTTAATTCATGAATATGGATTGATTGAAAATTAAATTGTAAAATTAACATACAAGGAATCAAATTGAGCACCACCAATGAACAATCAAAAATCACACGAGGAAGATTAACCGATTATAAGAAGGGGGATTTATACTATCATCAAATGTTAACATGACTACTTTTGAGTTAATATGGTATTAGTCCTAGACTTTTGAAGGGTGGATTACTCTCTCTCAAGTTATATTCATTAAACCTTAAATCATAACCCCTAATTGAATTATGAAATTTGCAATCTCTTAATTAGCAAATATCCCACACATCCAATTAGATTTTAAGCCCTCTAATAGACTATCAGGTCCTCACATGAGATTATCTTTGTATAAGTTACTGATTTGATTATTTGAATAAACTATTACATTGTTTAACTTTCATTACCCAATCTAACCATTTTGTTATCGAGTCACTCTCTCAATTTGTTACCAAAGCATGTAAATATAGTAGATGTATTAACATCAAAAGAAATCACATTATAATTGATTCAAGAACAAATCCCTAAAGGAGTTTAGAACATCATCATCAATCCTAAATCCATCCATACACTCAAAAGAAAGACTAATAAAGATGAAATCAAACGTCAAGTGGAAGGGTCAGAATTGAACGAGAAGATAGCAGCACTACACCCTTTCTTCTCCTTCTTCCTTTCTCCTCCTTCTCTCCCTTGGATCTTTCTCAAAGTGGCACAAAAATGGAGCTCTCTTTTTGGTCTTCTTTCCTTTCTTCATATGTATTTTCCATTTAGGGCAAACATTAGGGTTTACCTGAGTCCAAAAATCCGAAATATCCCTCAAAATTTTACATTTTAGAAGCCAGTCTGAGTTTGTTCTCGCGTATGCCACGATCGTGGCCCATAGTGCCATGATCGTGGCACTTGATTTTACTCTTTCCCATGATCATGAAAGATGGGGCCACGATCATGGTAGATCCACCAAGCTTCTATCATAATCGTGGCCCTGGGCCTTAATCTGGGCTTCCTTTGAATTTACTCCGTTCTTTGGTATTTGATCTGAAAAACTAAAAAACACATCAAGGCACCTCAAATACACAAAATTTAAGCTCAATAACATGCTCTAACCCATAAAACACTCAAAATACAAATATCTAACTAAATAACACAATCATAACCTACACATGCAATAATCATTCAATTTAACAACTAAACATATACTAAACTACCCACTAAAATATTATGCAACCTACAACTATCAATTGTCTTTGTTTTTCTCTAAAGGTGACGTATAAATCCAGGTAGATCTGAAACATATAAAAGACAATAAATGAGACAAAAAAACCATAATTAAAAAATAGATTAGCATATCATAAGTTATTATGAATTCAATCCTTTTTACTCATATTATTTGTGAAATAAGTTGGGCATTACACTAATGGTCGGGTCTTAATAATAGGACAAATCCTTGAGTGGAAGGAAGGAACTATATATGAAGAATAAAGTTAGTCACTGGCTCAAACTGTAGAGCTAAAATGGGACTCTTCATATATACTAAATTTTTGGTATCTAAATTTGTGTAAAACATATTGGAAAGTTGTTTCTACCTATATATATAGAAGCCAAAATAAAGAAGTGGATAATGAATAGTTATATAACTTGATGAACGCAGGAGTCGATATATTTTTAATATCAGTAAATTAATATATATTATATATATATATTAAAAACTCATTAGTTTGACTAATAATTTTATCATGACTTTGCTATTACATAAGCTTTATTTTTGTTGACTAGAACAATTTGGATATTTCCAACTCTCAAAACTCTTACATATTCAGATCACCTTAGAGTTGGATAACGGCTCCCCACAAAAAACATATGCAATTGCCTAGGAATTACATATAGGCAATTGCATATGTTTTAAATTTTCCATGGAATTTTGTTGGTTTATCATGCGAACCACCACATTAATATCCAAAGCTCAATAACAAATTGAAGGTTTGAACAATATGAACTATTCCAATGATCGTGTGGAGATAAATGAAAAAGATGGGGTATGGAATGATACCATAGATATGTATTTAATGTTAAACCCCAGACTTTTCTTAGAAGCTAGAAATATTAAATGAGAAAAGTGGATAGATTCATGTTTTGCTTTGCTATTTTTGGTGTATAAGATATTATGAAATGGGAAGAATTAAGGTGATAGTTAGAAGTAAAATGAAAGTGAAAATGAAGTTGAATATGTGCAGTAAGTCGATTATGAATGTGTATATATGTGTATGTTCTGTTATTAGTTTTCATGATCAATCATAGACTATAATTTCTTTATGGATGATATTGAGTTGAAATGGAGTTGAGAATGAGGAGTGAATGAAGTAGAAAAGGTGATCTTAGTATAAGATGTGTTAAGGTAAAAAGCTGGATTTAAAATTGGAAGATGATCTAGAAAATGAAGCAGTAGCATGTTTACTGAGTATGCTTTAGTCTTTTAGTCATAACTTTTTCTCTAGTTATCCAAACGAGATGATTCTGAAGTTGGATTAAACGAGAGGCATATGGCTATGTTTTCATACAGACATTGAATTTAAATTCTGCATGTAAAAGTCTCAAAATATGACATGAATTGATACACATACACACACATAAGTGAGGTGTTATGGAAAAGGAAAATAGTAATTATGAATAATGAGATGTAGTTGAATGTGATGAGTCAAATGAGCTAAGTTTTGAGAGTTTAATGAAATCAATTTGGTAGTTGGATGGTTAAGAAGTGATATTGCGTTAGAAGAGGTGAAATTGGGAAGATTATGAATGAAAGTAATGTTAGAATGGATGTAGGAACTATTGGAGAGGCTTTGGAGGGACTTGGATATCCCCTATGTCTGTTAGATGACCTTTAGGTCTGTGAGGACCCCCAACATCGCCCATGTCTGTTAAATGAACATTAGGTCCGTTAAACAGACCTTCTTGGGTCTAGAATGGCCCCTAACCCCGTTTATGTCCGTTATGCGGTACACTGTAAACTTTTGGAAATTCACGTTTTTGACCCCCTAATGGCACAATCTCACTTTGATGTCTTCATGAAAGTTGTAGATCTAGAAGTCCTCTTTCAAATTGTCCCAGAATGACCGTAGTCCGATATCTCTACGAAACGTTATGTAATTGTCCCAAAATAGGTTCAGTATGATTGAGAACAAAATCATGTTTGATTCTTTTGGACATAACTCCATTATCCGTCCTCCAAATGAAGTGATTCTTGAAGCAATAGTTTTCCAAAACATTTCTATAACCCTCCAAAAAATGTATGGCATTTTGTTCTGATTTGAAAAAGATTAATTGAATCAAAGTAAGGTTATTGGAAGAGTATGAATTGGGCATGTTATTGAACATACTTCAGTATTATGATGATAACGTGATGTGTAGAGCTCCAAATGAGGCACTTCTTGTTTCTAAATAAATTAGATCCATAGGGATACAAATCATCTAAAGAAATCTAAATCTCATTCAGTCTCTAAGACTTTCAATTTTTGTGTTGAAGTTAAGTATAGTGTACTGTTTTAGTATAAGAATGGTCTGAAAATGTTTGAGGCAATACTTTCAAATTACTGAACCAAATTGAATGATTTCGGTGTCATTAGAAACTTAAGACAATGGGAAAAATTTTCTAGGAGAAAGTGTTATCAAATTGCTTCTTTTACTTGATCATAATAGGGAGTTAAGATATTCGTTTATTAGACATGAGGGGTAAAATGGGAAGGACAAAGTAAATGAAGGGTAAAAAGGGAAAAAGGCCAAATAAAATGGTCTTGAATAAGAAGAAGAGAAGGGAAAGTCATGAGAAACAAAAGAGAGAAGGAGAAAACATTAAATAAGATTGAAGAAGCAGAAGAATCGTGGAAGCTAGGGGAGAAAAGAGAAAATCGTCAGAGAGAAAGAAAGAAGAAGAAAAAGAAGAGGAAATCATCTTGTTAAGGTAAGTTCATCCTTTCTTCTTGCTTTATTAGAGAAAGAATTAGAGAAATAGGTTTGTGTTGAGAATGAAGGGATTAAAGAGAGAAATGGGTTTGTGTTGAGGATGAAGGGGTTAGAGAGAGAAATGGGTTTTTCTGGAAATGATGTGAGAAAGAAGAAGATTTAGGAGAACCCATTTGATTTTAGGGTTTCTAAACTAGATTTTGGCTTTTCTAACCTAGTTGGACTACGGGTAGGTTGAGTTTCAGCTTAATTTTTTTCTTGATTATCAAAAACTAATAGGTTTCTTCTTGTATAATAGATTGAATGGAAATATGTTTTGTTTGAAGCGGATCAAAATAGTCAAAATCAAGAGCAAGAAGAAGAACAAGCTTGATCTAAAAAATATCAAGAAAATAGGTGGGTAATATGTTTATTGTTGTTGTGTAATATGAGATAATTGTCTTATGTGTGAATATGTGCTAAATTGTGAATTGTTGTGATGTGAAAAATGCATTATGATGTGTTTTGTCAAGCCTTGAAAGATGTATTACATTTTGACATAATTGAATTATGAATTTGGATCATGTTATGCCTTGAAATGAGTCATGGCACTTTGTATAAATGAAAAGAAAGGAAAGAGTGATTGAGCCCAAGTTTACATTATTAATTGGCTGCATTTTCATAGTTGTTAAAGTACTTTTGACTCCTAATTGATGATTTTTGTGCTTAAATTGATTTCCTGTGATTAGCTCATATGAATTGCAAATTGTTAGTAAAATTATTGTGAATTGATCTTAATTGCATTATAACTTTCCCAAGGACAATTGATGCTGCAAATTGTGCTTTAATTGTAGGAACACAAAAGAGTCAACCAAGAAGTCAACATGAGCCATCACACGTTGCGGCGCATCAATAGGACTAATCATACGTCGCGACGTAAACATCAACACGCTGCGAACACGTCGCGACGAGCTAGTCAGGTCCATACGTCACGACGTCCATCAATTTCCACGCCGCGACGAGCCAATCGAAACCACACGTCGCGAAGAGAATTAATTCACACGTCGCGACGTGCAGTCGAATACCCAAATCGTAAAAGGAAATTTTTCTCACTGTTTCGACCCGGCCCGCCTCGGTTCTTTAAATAGTTACCGAATTAGGTCATGAGGAGGCGCCCAACACCATACAAAGACAGACACACTTCATACACACCGTCAACACTCCATATACACTTACACTCTTACATACATTCAGGAGCCCTAGACGGAGAAGATCCAACACTCTTCACTGCCGCACACTGCCACCAGTTCATTATCTACATTCATTCGCCGTCTAGCGCAGCATCAGTTTCATCATTTCCTTCACCGCAGGATCTCTTCTACCATGGATGCCGTCGGAGCATCAACAACATCGAGGACTATGACCGACATGCTTGGCTAGGTGCCCCGTTCCTTTTGGAGATGTAACGATGGCTTGAGTTCATCGAGGGCTTCAAAGGGGAGTATCATTCATTGTCTGAAAGTTTAGTTATGTTATTGTTCGGCCGTGGTCGCAGATTACAGTAGTATGATTAGATTAGCATGATTAGGGTTTTAATCATGTGTTGAGCAATGTTTTGTGAC
>JANVCL010000007.1:4769107-4785051 GCA_026546855.1 Erythroxylum incrassatum
CTATCAAGCCATTTGTCCCGATTTTAGGTTGCCATATGTCATAGGTACATACTGCCATGTGTCACTATGTACTTTGTCCACGTGTCACACCATAATTGGCCAATAAATCAATATGTTATTTTCTAAATTTCACCAAAAAAATACCAAAAATTCTAAATAATATCAAAATTGCCAAAACACATTTTAATCACATTTAACAACTTAATTGTACCCAGAAATGTCAAAGAATGCATGTACAATCATATGAATGCGCAAAAATGTGCATGTCACAATTAATTATGCATGATGTGCATTTTCCTAATTTCACATAAATTCTCATAATTTGCAATTCTAGCCCTAACATGGGTAACGGGATGCTACAGTGAGTCAGTCCTTACAGCTTTCAAATACATGATAGAAGTTGGGTATAGTGTATTGTTTCAGTCTAACAACAGTCTGAAATGTTTGGGATGCAACCTTCAGATTTCTGAACCAAATTAAATGATTTTGGTGTCAATAGAAACTTAAGACAATAGAGAACATTTTTCTAGAAGAAAGTGTTATGTAAGAATGTTCAAGGATATTTTTGGCAAGACACTTAAGTACAAAAGACATAAGGCATAAATGGAAGGGCAAATTGGACAATTCTCAATCATTAATGGCATAATTGGAAGAAGAAGTGTTGTCTTGCTTTTAAATGAAGAAGAAAAACGTGAATTGAGGAATAAAAGAAGAGAATAACGAAAATGAGAAAGAAAGAGGAAGAGAGTTTGGTGGTTTGAGAGAAAGAAGAGAGTTGACCTAGGGTTTAATTATTCTTAGTCTTCAAGAAAGATTTTGACTTTATTCAAGAAGAGAAAAGGGAAGAGGAAGAAAGGAGCTTTCATTTGAGCCAAAGATCCCTTTATTTGGTGAAGATTGAAGGTAAGATCATTTTGAATCTTTTGAATTTTTGAAAGGAGTTTAATTCATGGAGTTTAGAAAATACTTGGGTTTAAGTATTCTAAAATCAAATTTAGTGATTTTGCATTGTGGGATTTTCTATTAGATTCCTATTGAATGAGACTTGGTTTGTTTTAGGGAACCAAAATAATCCTACCCAAGAATAAACAGAAAGACAATCTTAACTTGGATTTTTGCAAGCAAAAATTAGGTGGGTAATATATTTATGGTTATTGTGTAAATGGGCATTTTGCCTATGTGTGTGTATATGCTAAATTGTGAATTACTATAATGTGTGTTATGTTATGCATTGAAAGATGTATGACATTTTGATATAATTGAATTGTGATTTTGATCATGTTATGCCTTGAAATATGTCATGGCATTTTATATAAATGAAAAGAAAGGAAAGAGCATGAAAAGTATGAAAGTATGATGAAATGATTTGAGTATGAATATATGATTTTGTTTGGGAAAAAGTGGAACCATTCTGTTCGTCACGTGCACGTTGACAAAAACTTTATCTTGACTGCTCGCTTGTAGCATATGAGCTTCGAAAATGGACTCATTTTGTTCATTGTGTAAACTTCGGTTTCTCCATTCTGTTTCTATGGAACCCTTCAGCCATTTGTTTGGCATTGCATCTTTGAATTGTCAAGTATTATGCATAATTGAGCATTATGTGTTGATGGATAAATCTTCATGATATGTTATATGTGATGACATTTTGAGTTACGAATTTTAAGCTGTAATTGAGGATAATGGAATTGCTAGATTAAATGTGATATGTATAAATATGTGCTTAAATTGTATGCCTCATTGTCAATGGCTATAAATATATAAGCCACTGAGTTTCGCAGCTCACTCAATTACCTTTCACTCCGTAGGTGAAAGAAAAAAAAAGCAGATCAACATTGATCCTTGCAAAGTTTGGCAAACACCAAGAATAGAGACTTTTGCAATTAAGTTAGTTCAAAAACTTTTGGTATTTAGAATCATATTAAGCATAAGCATTCAATTGTATTATGTACATTTTGTATTTTTAATAAGCCAATGATGTGGCTTTGAGATGTAAATAAAGTTTTTCAAACTCTTTTGCTTTGGTACTGAAATGATAAATTAAAGTAATTTTAGTTATGTATGATCATAATTGACTTCTTTGTTAAAATAGTTGTGTTGAAAGAATGGTATGTATGTATGTTTTGTGTTGAATATTGCTGGTCTGGGTTAGTTCGAAGGTTTCACCCCGGTGAGGCCTAGAGTATGCCGCAACGAACCTTTCCAGCTCTAAAATTTTCTGAAGTATTGTGATTAATTGTTGTATTGTGAATTGATTTGTTGCACTAAGTGACATGCATATAATGCACACATGTGGGAACTAAGACTAAAATAAAAATGTAAGCTAATTGTTAGTGTTTACAGTGGAGGTTAGTAAGAAGTCATGTTGTTAAAGAACACAAGAGTTTTGTAAGGACCTGCTGCACCTGATTCCTCACCATTAAAGAAGGGTACGATGAGTATAGAATCCCAGTAATTGAAATTGCATGAGTCATATGTATGAACTTTCGTTAAGAGTTTGAACTATTTGAAACAATGAGAAGAATGGTGTTTTGTCATAGTGTAAGATAAGGAAAGTTTGTGGAGATTTAAAAATAAGAAATATGGCATAGTATGATATGTTAGACATAGATTCAGTAATTATGGGTATGTCAGCAAATATGGAAAGGAATTTTGTTTTAGATATATACTTGAATTGATATGGATGTGAAAATATTTTCATGAATTGATAGAGAAAGAAATAGAGACATAGGCGAAAATGACAAGATTTAAGGTGTACAATTAAAGTGGAATTGAAAGGCTGAACTTGGAATTTGAAATGATTGTTTAATTGGTGTGATAAAAGTTATGATCCGGTATAAGATTTGCATAAGTGATTTTGATATCAGAAACTTAAGATGGCTATGTGTCTATAATTCTAAATTGATTAAGAACATATGTGTGGAAAATGAAACAAATGATAGTAATATATGTAGAAATTCTCAAGGATATGTCGACCAGTTATTATGAGTATATATCCGATAATGTGGTTACATTGGTGAATGGTCCATATTTGGATATGGTATAGGAGAAATTTTTTAATAGTCATAGAATATTCAGAGGTTATTCAAAATCAATTGCGATTGATGTATCATTAGCATGAGATTTAAATTGGTGACCTGCCGATCTTACTTTTGTATATAAGATGTAATGATCTTGATGGTACATACCAATATAAGAGGAAACGAATATGCCTCTTATTTCATTGAGTTTTACTATAAAAAATATTTTGGTCATGTATAGTGTGGCAGAAATTGAAAGAAACCTGAGATGTATTGGGGAACCAATTAAGACAGTAGGGTGTTTGAATAAGCAACTAAATCAAGCGTTTTTGTTGAATATAATAGTTTGGATGAAATTATTCGATTGAAGGAGTTACTTGGGAGTACCTCTATTTGTTTGATCACTTAGGTAAGAATTTCGAGGATGAAATTCTTTAAGGGGGAGAATTGTTGGACCCTAGACTTTTCTTAGAAGTTAGAACTATTAAATGAAAAATGTAGATAGATTCATGTTTTTCTTTGGGGTTTTTGGTGGATATGAGATTATGAAATGGGCAGAATTAAGGTGATAGTTAAAAGTAAAATGACAGAAAATGAAGTTGAATATGTGTAGTAAGTTAATGATGAGTGTGCATATATGTGTATGTTCTGTTATTAGTGTTCATGATCAATCATGGACTATAATTTCTTTATGGATGATATTGACTTGAAATGGACTTGAGAATGAGGAGTAAATGAAGTACAAAAAGGTGATCTTAATATAAGATGTCTTAGGGTAAAACATTGGATTTAAAATTGGAAGATGATCTGGAAAATGTAGCAGTAGCATGTTTACTGAGTATGCTTCAGTCTTTTAGTCATATTTTTTCTCTAGTTATCCAAACGATATGATTCTTAAATTGGATTAAACCAGAGACATATGGCTACGTTTTCATGCAGACATCAAATTTAAATTCTACCCGTAAGAGTCTCAAAATTTGACATGAATTGCTATATATAGATACACACACACACACACACATAAATGAGATGTTATGGAAAAGAAAAATAAGAATTATGAATGTGAGATGTAGATAAATGTGACAAGTCAAATGAGATGAGATTTGAGAGTTTAATGAAATTAATTTGGTAGTTGGATGGTTAAGAAGTGACATTGCCTTAGAAGAGGTGAAATTGGGAAGATTATGAATGAAAGTAATGTTAGAATGGATGGAGGAACCATTAGAGAGGCTTTGGAGGGACTTGGGTATCCCCTATGTCCATTAGAAGACCTTTAGGTCCATTAAATGGACCTTCTCGGGTTTGTGAGGACCCCCAACATCGCCCATGTTCGTTAAACGGACCTTCTCAAGTCTGGAATGGGCCCTAACCCCGTTTATGTCCGTTAGGCGGACGGTATACTTTTGAAAATTTACATTTGTGACACTTTAAATGTCAAAATATCGCTTCCAGGCCTTCACAAAAGTTGTAGATCTAGAATTCTACTTTCAAATCGTCCCAGAATATCTTAATCAGATATCTCTAGTGAAAGTTATGTCAATTGTCCCGAAACAGGTTCAGTATGATTGAGGACAAAATCACATTTGATTCTTTTGGACATAACTCCATCATCTGACCTCTAAATGAAATGATTCTTGAAGCAATAGATTCCTAACACATTTATCTATATCTTAGAAAAATTTATGGCTTTTGGTGTTGATTTGAAAAATATTGATTGAATCAAAGTAAGGGTATTGGTTGGAAGAGTATGAATTGGGCATATTACTGAACATACTTCGGTATTTTGATAATAACTTGATCTGTAGAGCTCCAAATGAGGTGTTTCTTTCTTTTAAATAAACTAGAGCCATAGAGCTATAAATTCACTAAAGAAATCTAAATCCTGTTTAGTCTCTCAAACTTTCAATGTTTGGGTGGCTGTTAAGTATATTGTACTGTTTCAGTATAAGAACGGTTCGAAAATGTTTAGCGCAATACTTTCAGATTACTAAACAAAATTGAATGATTTTGGTGTCATTAGAAACTTTTGACAATGGGGAACATTTTTCTAGGAGAAAGTGTTATCAAATGGCTTCCTTTACCCAATTAGAATAAGGAGTTAAGATGTTAGTTTATTAGACATAAGGAGTAAATGGGAAGGACAAGGACAAGGTAAATGAAGGGTAAAAAGTGAAAAAGACCAAATAAAATGGTCTTGAATAAGAAGAAGAGAAGAGAGAGTCATCAGAAACAAAAGAGAGAAGGAGAAAACTTGAAATAAGAGAGGAGAAGAAGAAGAATTATGGAAGCTAGGGAAGAAGAAGAGAAAATTATGAGAGAGAAAGAAAACAAAGAAAAAGAAGAGGAAATCATTTTGTTAAGGTAAGTTCATCCTTTCTTTTTGCTTTATTAGAGAAAGAATTAGGGAAATGGGTTTGTGTTGAGAATGAAGGGATTAGAGAGAGAAATGGATTTGTGTGGAAATAATGTGAGAAAGAAGATGATTTAGGAGAACCAATTTGATTTTAGGGTTTCTAAACTAGATTTTGGCTTTTCTAGCCTAGTTGGACTGCGGGTAGGTTGAGTTTCAGCTTAATTTTTTTCTTGATTATCAAAACCTCATAGGTTTCTTCTTGTATAATAGATTGAATGGAAATATGTTTTGTTTGAAGCGGATCAAAATAGTCGAAATCAAGAGCAAGAAGAAGAATAAGCTTGATCTCAGAAATATCAAGAAAATAGGTAGGTAATATGTTTATAGTTGTTGTGTAATATAAGCTAATTGTCTTATGTGTGAATATGTCCTAAATTGTGAATTGTTGTGATGTGGAAAATGCATTATGATGTGTTTTATGTCATGCCTTGAAAGATGTATGTTATTTTGATATAATTGAATTTTGATTTTGATCGTGTTATGCCTTGAAATATGTCATGGCATTTTGTATAAATGGAAAGAAAGGAAAGAGCATGAAAAGTATGAAAGTATGATGAAATGATTTTAGCATGAAGATATGCTTTTGTTTAGGCAAGAGTAGAACCATTCTGTTCGTTACGTGCACGTTGACAAGAGCCTTTTCCCGGCTGCTCGATTGTGGTATAAGAGCTCTGAAAATGGACTCATTCTGTTCATGATGTAAACTTTGGTTTCTCCATTATGTTTCCATGGAACCCTCGAGCTATTTGTTTCGCATTGCATCTTTGAATTGTCAAGTATGATGCATAATTGAGTGTTATGTTTTGATGGATAAATCTTCATGATATGTTCTATGTGATAACATTTTGAGTTACAAATTTTGACTTATAATTGTGGATAATGGAATTGCTAGATTAAATGAAATATGTATAAATATGTGCTTAAATTATATGGCTCGTTGCCAATGGCTATAAATGTATAAGCCACTGAGCTTTGCAGCTCACCCCATGACCTTCCACTCTACAGGTGAAGGAAAAAAAACAGATCGGCATTGATCCTTGCAAAGGTTGGCAAACACCAAGAATAGAGACTTTTGTAATTAAGTTAGTTCATAAACTTTGGGTATTTAGGATCATATTAAGCATAAGCATTCAATTATATTATGTGCATTTTGTATTTTGTAATAAGCCAATGGTGTAGCTTTGAGATGTAAATTAAGTTTTTCAAACTCTTTTGCTTTAGTAATGAAATGATAAATTAAAGTAATTTCGGTTATGTATGATCATAATTGACTTCTTTGTTAAAATGGTTGTGTTGAAAGAATGGTATGTATGTAAGTTTTGTGTTGAATGTTGGTGGTCTGGGTTTGTTTGAAGGTTTCACCCCGATGAGGCCCAGAGTACGCCGGACGAACCTTTCCCACGCTAAAACTTTTTGAAGTTTAAAATTTTTGGGAAATCAGAGCCTCGTAATAAGTACCAATACTCGGACCCCAACATTTAATCTCCTTGATGGTTGAAGAAGTGAAAAAGGGAAATCGAACGACTACTTCCTTTTCCAAACCTAGTTGAAAGAATATTAAGATAGGGCTTTAAATAAAATTCAATAAGGAGTATATTGATTTTCAATTGAAGAATAAGGATAATAGATTAAGGGATGCATTGAAGAATTTCAATAACTTACTAAAAGAAACAGGAATTGGCTACAACTCCTTTACTTGTGAAATTAATGTTATAAATGAATGTTGGGAAAATCTATTTAAGGTAAAATATGTCTTTGTTTTTATTAATATATCATATTATATAATATTTATTCTCATATTCATTGTTATTATTATAGGTGCATAAGATGGCTCACAAATTCAAGAAAAAAAGGATGTAAGGAATTTTTAGACTTGTGTCATATTTTTGGAGATACTACTAGAACTAGTATACATGGACATCCATCATCTAAATCTCCATCGAATAGTACAAAAGAGGAACATGAAAATGATGTTGATTAAGATTACTTGTAGAATGAAAACGAAAATCAAGATAAAAGTTCTCCATCTAAGAAAGATATCTCCTAAGAATATGAAGGAAAAGAAGACACATTCTAACATTCTAGAAGAGGTCTTGTTTATATTAAGTGAACAATCGAAAAGGAAGAATGATTTACTTGAGAAAAAACTTAGTGAAACTTCATCCATTGCAAAGAATAGATCTCAAGAGTCTAACATAATGATGGAATGTTTGAATTCTTTAAATGAATTGGGTGTTGACAGTGTACAATATGGAAAAGCTATAAAGACTTTATATGATTCTCCACTTTATAGGGATATTTTTATAATGATGATAAATACAAGGAAGCGGGATTGGATTATATTGCTTAGTTATATTTTCATATTATTGCAAATCAAATTCTTTTTAATTTGACACTTTTATATTAATCACCAATCCATAGTTTGAACATTTTAAGTTTGTGCTTTGTATGAATATTTGACTTAATGTTAAGTTTATATTTTGTATGAATATTTTGTCTATATTTGATTAAACCTTTTGAATGAATGTCTTATTAATTATTTAATGTTGGCATTGTAGGTACATGAATTTCTTATCAGACTTCGAATTAGATTATAATGATGAACGAAAGAAGGTAATCATTATTTTTGTAGCTGGGGGGGGGGGGACAAATATTTTCATTTACAAAAGCAAGCATGTAAAACTTCTGCTCTACTAGGTCATAATTGAATATTGGGCTTTTGAATGGGAATCCTACAAGGATTTATGAAAACTTAAGAATGAGAAAGTTTCTTGAGCATATGTGAGTTGAAAAGTTTAGGAGGCTTAAAGGCAATAAATCATTTGACTGTGGAGGAACAAGTAGCAAGTTTCTTGACGACTGTATGGTATAGTGAGACAACTAGAGTCAATACTAAACGATTTCAACATTTGACCTAGACAATTTCGAAGTACTTTCATAAAGTCTTATATGTAGTTAATAGTCTTGCAAAAAGAGTTATTACTCCATCATCTTTTACTAACTCACCTCCTGAGATTTAACATAATTCAATTTTTTCCATATTTTCATATACATTCATATATTTAATTACTATTTTAATTATGTCCTTATGATTAATAATTATTTTAATATATATTTTAATTTCTAGGATTGTATAGGAAGAATAGATGATACACATATTGATGCATATGTTAACAAATACCATAAAGGGGCAAAAAAATTAATCCAACCCAAAATATTATGTATTTTTGCTCATTTAACATGCGCTTTACATATGTAATGATTAGATGGAAAGGCATTATAAATGACTCTCAAGTTCTTTTAGAAATCGTGACAAATCCAGTAAATCAATTTCCTATAACTCTCTACAAGGTATTATATTATTTTAAATAACATAGTAATTATGATTCATTTTTAATATCTTTTTGTTAGTATTTTGCTCTTTATATGTTAGGTAAGTACTATTTGATTGATTCCGGCTACACTAATATGCCTAGATTTCTTTCATCATAATAACGTGAAAGATATCATTTACAATATTATGGACGCAGAGGAAGACCTCAAGGTCCACAATAATTGTTTAACTACAAGCATTCTTTATTAAGAAATATTATTGAAAGATGTTTTGACGTTATAAAAACAAGATTCCCCCTATACTTAAAAATATGTCGAGTTATGATATCGAGAAACAAAAATACATCATTATTGCATATTGTGTTATACAAAATTACATTAGAATGTATGGATAAAGACATAAAATATCTGACAGTTGTGTTGAAAATGAAGAACAAATTAAGGAAAATGAAAATGAAGATACAAGCTCTCAAGTGGAGTAATATCACTACAACACAATTTCGAGGTATGTCTTCGAAACGAGATGAAATTGTTAGACAAATGTGAATAATTATATTATTTTTAATTGATTTATGTTTCTTTTTATAAATGATAATAATATCATATTTTCAAGAATTATAATATATGGACGTCTTTTATTGATTGAAATGACTTAATATGATTTATTAATTTATATAATTTTATTACATGCAATTAATGTGTAAATTTTTAAATTTATTTAACTTGCATATATTTTAATTTTATCTATAATGATAATTAATAAATTTAAGAATATAATTTATTATATTAAATCTCAAGTAAACCGATTACAAATTTCTGTCTAAAAAAGGTAAAATAGAAATCAAAAATCAAAAATCACAATTGGACAAAACAGTTAAATATTTCTCAATAGCACTAAATTAAGAAGCTATCGGAAAAGCCCTAACTTATCAGTACCATCGTTACCTTTGATTTAACTTTTGTGTTATCTTCCTTTGCAAATCTTCGGTCTGCGATAATTGATTCTTGAGAAATACAATCGATTACGCATCAGTCGCTGAATACCAGCAGAAACTTCGTTGTTTTCTATATTGATTTTTGATTGTTTTTTATGGGACCGGTTTCTGGAGTTCGGCAATTGGGAACTGAAACTATAAAGACATTGATTTTTTAGCTATGGACGCTGATTCGAGAAGCGTTCGTCTTTCCTCAACCTCTAAGCGATATCAATCCACTCTCCATTCGCGATCCGGTGAGACTTTTACATTTCGAAGACCTTTGTTTTTCTTAGAAATTTTCTGTTTGGCTACTGAAAAAATGGTAGGAATTGGAAAAGTTGGATACTTACTTCTTTTATTTATTTACTAGGTGGGATATTTAACTTTTTCTCTCTACAATTCGAATTAATAAATCTGTACAACTTACTTGATTTTTCTAGGGTGGGCTGTTGAATATGAAATATGATAGGAGATGTAAATTTGGTGTTTTGGTGTTAATAAAGTCACTTCTTCAGTAACAGGACTGTTTCGTAGCATCATACGCTAACTGAGAGTAGTATCTCAACATTATTGTTTTGTCAAATGATGATTTTGATAACGACCCTAAGTTAGCACAGATAGAGGTAGAACTGATAAGGGTTCTTTAGATAGTTCCTTTTGTGGTTTGGAAACAATAGATCTTATTTTGGAACTAGAGTTCTTAGATGAAAATAGTTCTGGTATTCCAAATTGAAGATTTTGCGGACGAAATTTTCACCACAATTCACAATTACCGGCATCTAATCAATGGGAGATAAAAGGGAGAAGTATGGCTCTCAAAGACTGAATTTATTTTGGCCAAACAAAGTTTTACTGAAGAGGGCTGTTGTGTTTTCTATCTTCAAAAAATGTTTGGGGGTTCTTCCATTTACTTTTTATGAAGTAGAAGAAACAGTAGAGTGCTTGCAACAATGCCATTTGCATCAGAAAGTTTGCTTTGTTCATCACTCTCTCCTTCTCCACATCATTGACATGGAAAAATTTCTTCTACTGGAGCTTATATATTGTGATAGTGGAATGAAGTTCATTCCAACACTAACGCACACAAAAACTCCATATAATAGAGAGAGAGAGCTATTAGGAAGTGGCAAGTTGTGATTTGTAATTGAAAAGTGACATTAGTGTTAATAATGTGATCAAAAGGTAATAACTCAAACTTTGATTCTATTAGCTGAAATAGTAAGGTGAGTAGTGTTTTTAGTTGGCATGAATGGGATGCATAGGATATTGATACGAGTTAAACTTTCACCTAGCAAGTGCACTAGAATTATAGTATAACAGTATAGATATCGTTCCCACGAGGATTGATCACTAGTACTCAAAATCACACCTTTAACTACTATTCAAGGTGTCGATTATGAAGTTGACTAACAATTAATAACTATCCAAAAATACGTGAAGAACTAATTAGACATTGTTTCCTACAACTACTAGTTAATGGCACTGACTAATAAATTTTGTGCTAATAGATCCAGTGGTATTAGGTACTTGACTTTTGTTATTTTCCAAGAAAGGAAAATGAAACAGAATAAAATAGCTGAAATGAGAATATGATTATCCTTTTTTCAGTTTTAGACATTACTCCATTAGACAAGTTTATCATCAAGATAGTGAAGCACGCAGCTTTACCCGTGAGGGGGAGAGAGCGAACCTATACTTTTTTGTCTCACAAGAACTTTAGCACTAACGTAGAATATGGTAATTGAAATAGCATAAACTGTGGATTAAATAATTGACCTTAGAATGTGATTCCATGATGTGTTATTTAATATTTCCTCCACTGATCAGGCTTTTAGAGATCGTGGAGGTAGTTATGGAAACTCTTCATGACTCATCATAATAATATTTGTAACTGCAGATATGTTTATGGGGTTTGAGGAAATTGATGGAGATGATGACATAAGGGAAGAATTTCCATGCCCATTCTGCTCAGAGTATTATGATATTGTTGGCTTGTGTTGCCATATCGATGATGAACATCCTGTGGAGGCAAAAAATGGGGTACATGTTTTCACATCTTTAATGGCTAACATCTTTCATTACAAATTTTCATCTTCTGTACACCGGGCTTGTGCAGGATTTCTTCAGTATTATTATGTGGTTTAAAACTTTCTGTTTATGTTTAGAATTTCTGAATTAGTCCAAACAATAAAAATGTTCTGAATGTCACCAAGATATCTTATCTGAACAATTTCCTGCATGCCAACTTGAAACAGCCATTGCTGGTTAGTATTTGCTGATTGCTTCATTGATTATTGTTGATTCACGTACATGATTGACATTTAACCATATTTGATGTGCTTGATGATTTGGAAAATCACTCTGCTAGGTTATGATTGTCTTTGACGATATGATCAAGTGTAGTTATCTACATCAGTGATAATTGGGTTGATTCCCTACATAAGCAGTTTATTGTGTGATACCATCCCTTTAGCTGGTGTTGTGAGTGTCCTTGGATTTAGATAATTTGGATGGTGGCTACCTTTGCCTGGCCTCATTTTATATTTGTGGAACTGGAATTAGTTCCTTCGGTAAAGGAATTTGATTTAATGAGCTCTGAATTTATATGATGGAGATTTTTTTATATGTAAAATGATAAAAAACTAATTTGAAGGGTTTTCCTGCCCTTGATTTATCCTCTTTGTTTACAGATTTGCCCAGTTTGTGCAGTGAGGGTGGGGGTTGATATGGTTGCGCACATAACTCTACAACATGGGAACATATTTAAGATATCCTTTCCTCTAGTTAATATGGGCTCCAATTCCAGGAATTTCTGCGTGGATTTGCAAATATGTTCCATAACTTTATTGCTAAAAAGAGGAGAAACTGGTTGTATTTTCCAGTGAATTTTGCAACTAGTTTTTCTTGTAATACATATCATACATGATGTGCACCTTTATCAGGGTATTTAATAAATTAAGACCATTTTTGTTGCTATTCTTGGATTACCTGTTAACTAAATGAAAATCTGAATCATTGGCAGTGAAGTGTTGTCAAAATAAGGACCTTCAGTTTAACTTCTCGTTGCCTTTGGCATAAGACTTGCATAGACCTTTTGCACCCCTTTCACAATGATTCTCATTTTATGATTGTAGGAAGTCTTGAACCAGATGGTTCATGGTTGTTTATTAAGTTTAAACTTTTTTTGTGGTTTGATATTCGTGTAAACATGCTAATAATTAAGCATTCATTATTGGTTTCCTTTTCCAAACTTTTCAACTAAATTATTGGTATCTGAATACAGTTGTCCTTCAGTTATGGGTTTTTTGCAATGCTTCACTACGGCCTTAATGTCATTAGTTCCTTAACAAGTGCATACTTGCAGCATAAGAGAAAATCACGTAGAGGTGGACCTCATTCAACACTTTCTTTGTTGAGGAAAGAATTGCGAGAAGGAAATCTACAATCACTGTTTGGTGGTTCGTCGTATATAATATCCTCATCGAATGCAGCACCAGATCCATTGTTGTCTTCATTCTTTTTGCCTATGGCTGATGATTTTGCTAGTGGACCGCCTTCTTTTAAAACCGAAACAACCTCAGAAAAGAAAGCTTCAGATGAAAATGTTGCAGTACGGTATGTTTCTTGTTCTTCTTTACATATTTTGCATGGTGATACTGGTCCTGGAACAACAGAATCAACATCAACCAGCATACTTCCATTGATAAGTGTCAAAGTAAGGGGGATATCATGATTATTCCCATGATTTTGATTTTAAAAGGCCCACGAGTTGATATTTTCAACAAAATTTTTTGTTCTGTACATGGATAAGACAACAAATTAAGTTGTGTAGGAAGATTGTTTGTGCTATTCGTTCCCCTGATCATGTAGCCTAAACTTTCAATGCTTGTATGGTACCTTTCATGACAAATCTTATCTTATCGCTCGATGGTTACAAAAATATGAGGTTTGGTGATTCAGTTTTAAGTGCACAGTTGTCTTTAGAGCAGTCTTACGGTCACATGCATGCATACTCATGGAAATCAAGTTTGTTAAGGGACCTATGTCCATGTAAAGACCTCGGTAAATTAGAAGTTAGAGGGAAGGATGTCTCAGTTGATACATTTTCTGCATTGATGAGTTCAATTCATTAACTGAAAGATTATGTTATCACAGTTCAACGGGTTACCTTATAAAGAGATAGATGGGATGTATGTTGAAACTTATCTAGGAGTGAGGATATAAGATGCATGGTAAAACTTCACTAGGAGGATATTGAGATAAATCTCTTTTTCTTCTAAATTGATGGAGTTCTTTTGTTGGTGATGTAGACCTAGTTTTTGTTGCAGTTAGTTGGAATATGTTATACAATTAGCCAATAGTACCTCTCTGAAAATATTTTTCCGTATCCATTGCTTTCTTTTTTATTTTTGTCGACAGAAATGTGAAGTCATCACCCTTATCTATTAAGGACCAGAAAGAGAAAGCGAAAAGGAGTGAGTTTGTCCAAGGCCTGTTATTGTCCACCATTCTTGACGATATTTTATGAAGTTGATCCATGCAGGTTACTGCAGGACTGGATGC
Source organism: Erythroxylum incrassatum (assembly GCA_026546855.1). Lineage (NCBI taxonomy): Eukaryota > Viridiplantae > Streptophyta > Magnoliopsida > Malpighiales > Erythroxylaceae > Erythroxylum > Erythroxylum incrassatum. Next base: position 4,783,414 of record JANVCL010000007.1, read on the forward strand.
GAAAATTGCAACTAGAAACACCGTCATATATAGTCCATTAGTAGATAATATCTCTATGTATTAAATGCAGAGTGTTGAATAAAGTGTAGGAACTGACCGTAAGTTATGTTGCCTCTGTACTTCAGTTGGTGGACCTGACAAGGTTTTTCTTTCAGGTCATATTTAAATGAGAAAAGCAAATAATTTCTTCATTGAACGACTCTCGTTTTGCCATGATTTATTCTGTTGGCATTAATGTGTTCCATCTAGTGGTACTGTAATTAGATTTGTCCTCAATTCCTGATTTGAAATATAAGTACAATTTAATATAGCTAAATCTTATAATTCTGGTTGGAGTTTGATCACCGTGGAGTTCATTTCAATTGCGTAGCAGCGTTGACTGAGTTGGATGGTTTTTCCGGTTCAAGATAATGTTGGTCATTACAATCCGAGTTATCCCATCATTTCCTCTCTCAACAGGTAAGGTGCTCTTGGATCAGCTTGCATATATTCTAATTAGTCTGCTTCCACTGTTGCGCATGAAATGCTATTGGGGGATAAACGGCAGAACTGCAATGGTTTTCTGGTTTTTTCTTTTGGCTACTTGAGACTGGGAATGATGGCGACGCCACTTAAGTAAGTTTTTCAGCGGGGATGATTATTATAAGCAATTTCTAAACGTTTGCTAGGGGTTTACATGAAAGTTGGAGAATATAGCCAGTCGTGTTTACGTATAAACGACTGCCACCTGTCATCATTGGACAAAAAACTAATTTAGGTCCAATGGTGTTTTTTGGATTACATTAAAGAAAAGGACTAAATAAGCAAGAATTAGGGAGAAAAGGATTATTTAAACAATTAATTATAATCAAATTTCAAATTATATTCAATTTGAACTTTAAAAAGTAATGCTAAAAAGTTCAAATTTTTAGTTTATTGCAAAAATAGTTAGACGTACGTGGCAAATTAAATCAAAATTTTTACTATGAAGATGATAAAATGGTCTTCCAAATCTCCCTTCGTAATTTGGTTTATATGATATGGAAAGAATGTAGCATCATAATATTCTCAAATTAGGATGTAGGTTTTTATCTATATAATTAATCAAGGTTGCAATTTGTTGTGAGTATATATATTGGAGACTATCTTTCAACTTTAGACAACTCTAGACCCTTGACATACAAGGAAATATGCGCACATTTTGTGAGGCAATTGGTGGGATTACATTCAGTTTTTAATTGAATTTCTCAGTGCATCTAGTTTCCATTATATATTACTCTATGGTTTACCATTTTAAAGGATGTTTTATAGTTTTTTTCAATGATGGTTATTAATTCCTTTTAAAAAAACATAATGAAGTAGATCACACGTTAATATCGATAACAATAATGAAATATAAATGCACATGAAGGGGGGGTTGAATTGTGTTAAACTTTTTGTTAACCCCTTTTTGAAAACTCCGTTGAATATTAGCTTGTTTATCAGAACCAATATTATCACGTTTAAAAACTGATTTTCTAGTAATTATGTATGTACGTAGTATTAAAAATCACAATGTGAGATTAAGAGAGTTTAGAGAGTCGACACAGTAATTTTATACTGGTTCACCCCAAACCGTGGGCTACGTCCAGTCCTCAGATGCCTATCTGAGATTTCACT
>JANVCL010000007.1:4819181-4837792 GCA_026546855.1 Erythroxylum incrassatum
ATTTCATCTAAGTTTAGGGTCGATGATAAAGTCCAAGTGCAAATGTCTTAGCATATGGTATAAGAAAACTTGGTTACTTACTCCGATTCATAATAAATGTCGTTTTTGAAAAACGCACGCTTATTAAGAAAGCTAATAAAATTATAAATATACTCTTATTAATACTCCCATGAAGTTACTTCGTGATCTATGTGAAGTTATAAATGTGAAAGAAATTACATATTAAATTGTCTTGAAATTGTGACCTGTGTAATTAAGATGAGAGAAAAATTAAAGATTAATTTTAGAAGTAAAATTATAAGTATGCATACAAAGTCAAGAATGACACCTATTTTAAATAATTAAAATGTATCTAAAACGACACTTATTATAAATTAAAGGAAATATATATATAACTTAGACCGACGAGCGACTCCCGTTTTTTAAGAATCAAACTAACGACTTGGGGTAAATAAATAAAAGAATAGCATTATTAGGATATTAAAGGCAGCAAGCGACAAAATAGGCAATGTAAGCTTAGGTCTTTGGAGAACAAAAGCACGATAATGGTTGTAGCGGGGCCTGCTTTTTTCATCTTCACCTTTGTAGCAATATAAAATTGACTTGGTCTGTTCTTTAAATCTTCTGATGCACAGATATATCCTTGTCAACTTCAAACAGCTAACTCCACCGGGCCCCCACTTTTGCCAACTCTTCCCTATATTTTGCCTCAGCTCGGCTCGGAGCCATGTGTTCAAACTTCAAATACTCATACCGGTGCGCGCTGGAGGGAAATGGTTGAGCTGTCCAACACTTGCGTACATATTGTTTATGAAAAAGGGTATATTTATTTCAGGATAAGGTGGTGTTCCTTTTCTCTTGGGGGACTAGTTATGGAGTTTTGTCATTTTCTCTTCTCTATACAGTGTGTCCTACGAGTTGCCCATTCTCTTCACTTTTGATGAAATAGGTTACATGTAGCTAACCTCCTACTGGTTCCTCGACATTCTTAGGTGGGTAACTAGACTGATTGTTTAACAACTCGAATGTTGATGAGTGAAAGTAACCAATTACCTAATAATCTTTTTGTGGCCAAAAGAAGCAGATATGGTCGAGACTTGCAATTAATTTATTTATTGAGAGCAAAAAGAAGGAAATATAAAATAGAAAAAGGGAATTGTGATAATCATCTCATCTGCCTATTATTTTCTTTGTTGTTTATTTAAGTTGCCTAATCATTATCGCATGCCCAACCTTTATGCATACGCAAAACATACTCCATTCTCAATGTGAAATGCAAATATGGGCAATTTAAAACAAACCACCTCACCAGCCAAAAGATAGTAAGCATCTTTTCTTTGGTATATTTAAAAGCAATGTTATCAATACCGTATTAAATTTAGTACCAGATTTGACTCTAGTATAGTATGGTATCAATACCAGTCAATATTGAATACTGTTTTGGATCGTTTTTTAAAATTATAAATTAGTCTCTTAATTTTATCAAATTACGAAAATTCCTCAATATATTATTTTATATAATTTTTTTACTTTACTTCAATCTTATCTCAAAAGATCATAATAATTCAAACTTGATATAATAAATATTTCTTTATTTCTATTAATATGATTTTTACATATTTCTCACAACAAAGTTTAAAAAAATCATTTAACTCCCGTATAAATGTAATTAAGAATAAAACAAAGTAAAAATATGCACTTATAATAACTGAATTTAATTTCAAATGTTATCTTTACATATTTCAAAAGTTATAATAATTTCCAAGACTTATACACTAAAAAGTATATAGATCATAAATTTGAAATATACAAATTTAAAAAATATTTATTTAATATAAATAAATTATGTTAAACTAAATCTATAATCACTTTGTATAATTCTAATCACATAAAAAATTATTTAATTCATTCTTATTTGTACTTACACTATTTACTAAATGAATTGTAGGCAATGTTATTATATTTCTTTTTATGTATAGGTAGTTATTATATGGAGGAGAAATTTTAAGTTTTTCAATTTAATTCTAAATTTTTTTAACCTTAAAATTTTGACCAATATTTTATTTGCTTGTCAGTTTTAGTCGGTATCGACTGAAAGAGCCAATACTAACTAGTACCAAAGTTTGGTATGGCACTCTTTTATTTGATACCAATTTTTGGCTAATACGGTTAGTATCAATCAGTATGACATAATGTTCAAACTTGTGTTTAAAAGATATGCTCAAATTCCAATATTATTATCCAAGTTTTTAATTAATAGTATATAAAATGTTTATAGGGCAAAAGAGAAATATATTTATGTATATATAACATACAGTATATATTATAAGGATAATTAAGGATATGTATGAAGGTGTAGACTCGTGTAAAGTCGATAGGAGGGAATATGACGCATCTTTCTATAGATATTAGACAATACCAAAGATCCTCGTTGAGTCATTTCTTATTTGTACTAGTTATAGATAAGTATACGAAGAAAATTCATGAGGATGTGAGTAGGGACAGAGTCAAACTCAACTTTAAAAAAAGCCAAGGTTAATATTAGATAAGAATTTTTTTTTAAAGGATACTTATATTTATAATTTTAAAAATTAAATTTAAAAGAAGGAATCATAGCCCCTCCTCTATAACATGGCTCCGTCCATAATGTGAGCTAGAAATTTTACGCAGCAAGAAGATATTATTTAAGCTAGAATAATTAGGTTGACCATACTTTTATAGTACAGAATATAAGCCCATCGTACTGGTATATATATGGCTTGGAGTAAGTAATCCAGGATTGCCATTATTAATTTTCTTCTTTTTAGTAAACAGAGAAAACTATTTGAAAGAGGCCCTTTAATCTCTCCCCCACAAAAGCGCAGCTTCGGCGTGCTCGCTAGCTTTTCTCTTCAATATTAGACACACAAATATTGAGAAAGAGAGACAAAGTGAGAAGATCGCTCCGTAGAATTCAATCTTCCTCCCTCCTTTATACGTGATCAAAATTCTCAGCAACTACATATTCCTTCTTGTCTAACTTACAGAATACAAATGAAAGCTAAACAAAATTGTTGACACGTACATATGAAGCTATACATTTTCTCTGGTTGGTGAAAAGATTGAATCTTTTTGGTTAAATGGGAAAAATTTTGAATTGGGGTTCTTGAAAGATTGCTGCTGGATTTGGTTTGGTTTCGGAAAATGGCAACAGAAGAGGCACAAGTTTGTAACTTTTCAGTTGTTTCTCTTGTGGAAGACGTCCTTAAACAACATGGGACTCAGTTAACCAATACTATGGCTTCAAGAAAAGCTGACGAAGCTTGTACGATCAATTTTTTCTTCTCTCTCTCGTTTATGCTTTCCGCGTCTATGTGCCATTTTTTCTTTTTTGCCTGTTCTTATGCTTGCTTGCTGATGGTGACTTTGAGAAATCATTCTCTTCTGTTCTCGATCGAAATTTCCTCTGCTTAAATTGTCTTTGGTGGTTTAAGATAGCTTATCTCCAATGGATTCCGTGGTTGATTGATTCATGAGAGGCTGACTCACAGCAAAGCATTTGAATTTGATGTCTGGAAAATAAAAAAGTTTCATGGATTGTGTGATCATGCATTCGTCTTCCATACATCTTTTTCCCAATAACATTCGCATTTTGTGTCGCCTTTAAATTTTAGCAATGTTGAGAAAAAATATTTTCTTAAGCTCTGGAATCCTAGTTGCTCATGCATTACAGATATCTCGAACACTTAGTCTAAAAAAGATAAGCTTTTATTTTAACATATATATGTATTATTATGTTTGTTGCTTGTGTCTGAAAAGTGGTTGGATCCAAATGTACTTTGTTCATGTGCTCGGTGGAACGTTGAATATTGGAATAAGATGCGGGAAAAGATATGCGTATTGATATTTTCAACGTGGTTTTGCAGCCTGTAGAAGGAATGAAGCAGCTCGATGGCTTCGCAAGACAATTGGAGTTGTTGGAGGTAAAGATTTGCCGGCTGAGCCCTCAGAAGAAGAATTTAGGCTTGGATTGCGAAGCGGGATAATTTTGTGTAACGTCCTTAACAAGGTTCATCCTGGTTCAGTATCAAAGGTATGGTTCAACTGAATTTTGTTAGCTGTTGTTACTAATGGTAATTTTACCTTGTATTAATGAAATTTGGCGCCAAAATATTTGTAGGTAGTGGAAGGACCTTCAGATTCTGTTATTATACCTGATGGAGCAGCTCTATCTGCATATCAGTACTTTGAAAATGTGAGAAACTTCCTCGTAGCTGTGGAGGAAATGGGGATTCCAACCTTCGAAGCCTCTGATCTGGAACAGGTGAGACTATAAACTCCAGTACACTGGAAGTGAAAATGTTCCATGTAAATATTTCCATTTCATTGCACGAGTTGTTTGTGTTTCAAAAATCAAAATTGATTTGAATGCCTTGATATTTTAGGGAGGAAAATCTGCAAGGATTGTGAGTTGTGTTTTAGCCCTTAAATCATATAGTGAATGGAAACAAAGTGGCGGAGTTGGGACCTGGAAATATAGTGGAAACTATAAGGCTTCACCTTGTGGATCTGGAAAACTATTTATGAGAAAAAGTTCAGAACCATTTATGAACTTTCCACGTTCCTCATCACTGGATAGTGTGCCTAGTGCTGATCAGTGTCAGTATGATGATCTTGGTCAAGAGCCCAGTGTAGCTGTCAGTGAGCTCTCCTGTCTCTCTGTATCTTTCATTCTGTTTTAAATGAGTAAGCAATGACAAAAATCTTTGGTTTTCCACTATTGCAGGGCACTGGTCATTCACTCAATATGCTCGTTCGTTCAATCCTTTCCAATAAGAAACAAGAAGAAATCCCAAGTGTAAGAGTTCTTGTTGCTGGAATACTAGTTATATTAGTTATTTTATGTGCCAGATTGACAAATTTGAGGGAAACCATTTGGTCTTCTGTTTTACTTGTCAGAACAATTCCTTCTATGTATCAGGCAAAGAATTCCTCTCTGACATGAGATTTGTCTGACATATTAGTTGATAATCTGGTAAAACATTACTCTTTGTTGATAACAGATTGTGGAAGCTATGCTAAATAAAGTGAAAGAGGAGTTTGAGCATCGATTGGCATGCCACAGTGAAATGGTAAGCAGCTATTATAAAGTCCTTTTTCTTGCACTACCAGGGCTAGTCTTTTTGTATGCATGCATTATGACTAAGAAGACATCCTTTTCACTTTTCAAGTGCTATTTACTTGAATTGGGCATTGAACATAGATCAATTGTCTAATTCTCATTACATAAAATTTTCTCTCATTATGCTCAATTATTCTTGGGAATGACAGCTGAGGACAACTGCAATAGGTACCCAAATATCTAAAAGTGACATGCCTCTTTCAAGATCATCTTCTTGTGACAAAAAGGTATGTGTTTTGCTTGAAGAAGATATAGTAATGCAGTATATGTACATAAATTGGACTATTGTTTGGCATGCAACTCAGTTGTGCTTTAATATGTTTTGTATTTCTTTAAAGCTGTTGGTGATTTTACCTTAACTAATGCCATGATTCAGAAGGACGAAACAGAAGGACAAGAACAAGAAGAAACATCAGGAAGCTTCAACTTGGAGGAACATTGTTCTTCAGAGGTTTTTGGTCATGAGGAATTAGAAGGCAAGTTATCCAAACATCAGATGTTGGTTGAACAACAGTGGATGAATATTCAGGTAATGACATTTTATAGAGGTGAAAAAGAATGCTTCACACTCTGCATATTGACTAACTATGGGCAAACGACCTGCAGGCGTTGAAACATACTCTTCATATAACAAAGGAGGGCATGCAATTTTTACAAATGAATTATCAGGAGGAGTTGTACAGTCTGGGTATAATTTAGTTTTCTGTGTGTTTTCTAAAGACTGTTAGAAAAGAGGAATGAACAATGTAAGTAGTAATTACTTTTTTGTTGTGCTAGGTAAGCATTTGAATGGTCTGGCTCATGCTGCATCTGGATACAAAAAGGTCCTAGAAGAAAATCGCAAGCTATACAACCAGGTGCAGGACTTGAGAGGTATCTTGTGTATAAGTTTAATTTATGTTTCGTACATTTTTTCATTAGTATGCACTATGCATCTCTTAATCCACATTTTAATGGCCGCCCAATAAATTTCATCAGGAAATATTAGGGTATATTGCCGAGTAAGACCCTTCTTATCTGGGCAACCAAACCGCTTAAGTACAGTGGATCACATAGATGAAGGAAACATAACCATAATTACCCCAACAAAATACGGGAAAGAAGGAAGGAAATCTTTTAGCTTCAACAGAGTTTTTGGCCCTTTAGCAACACAAGGTTAGTGAGGCACATTTCTTTTGTTTCCTCCTTGTCAAAGTTTTTCTTAAACAGTTATATTTGTTATTTTTCCTACAGAGGAGGTATTCTCAGACACACAGCCTCTGATTAGGTCTGTCCTTGATGGTTACAATGTTTGTATATTTGCTTATGGCCAAACTGGGTCTGGCAAAACTTATACCATGGTAAGATGAATGAGAACAACTCAACCATATAACCTAACAGGTTTAATAGATTGTTGTTCTTTCCTTTGCTTCGGTTCTCTAGCTTTTAGTTGTAAGTTCTTGTTAGATTGTTAATTTTGGTCTACTTTTCTGATTATCAATCTAGACTGGCCCTAAGGAACTCACAGAGGAAGGGTTAGGTGTAAACTACAGGGCATTGGCTGATCTATTTCTTCTATCAAATCAAAGAAAGGATGTTGTTTGCTACAATATATCTGTCCAAATGCTTGAGGTTTACAATGAGCAAGTCAGGGATCTCTTGGATGCTGATGGTCTTAACAGAAAATATCCTTTGTTATCTTTTTCTGACATTGCATGCTGCTTAAGGAACCTCTTCTTCGTTCTTGTGTTCTTAACTCCTATATACATTAGAAATTCGAAATAGTTCCCAAAATGGTATCAATGTCCCAGATGCTTCCATTATTCCTGTATCATCAACATCTGATGTCATAAATTTGATGAGCCTCGGACAAAAGAACCGTGCAGTGAGCTCCACAGCAATGAATGACAGGAGCAGCCGGTCTCACAGGTGAGTGTTGCTGGTGTTAAGAGTTCAGTCTAGTGATTCTACTGTAACTTGTGCCATTGCATATATTTTCAGTTGCCTGACGGTTCATGTTGAAGGAAGAGATCTCACTTCTGGGTGTGTGCTTCGTGGTTCCATGCATTTGGTTGACCTGGCAGGAAGTGAAAGAGTTGACAAATCGGAGGTAACTGGGGATAGATTAAAGGAAGCACAACATATCAACAAGTCTCTCTCTGCTTTGGGAGATGTAATCTCTGCTCTAGCTCAAAAAGGTTCACATGTTCCCTACAGGAACAGTAAACTCACACAACTACTCCAAGATTCACTTGGTAAGAATTGTAAGATTACCCAAAAAGGTTATGTTTCCTTTTTCCAGTTCAGTGTATTCTGATTCATGTTTCTACTTTTATAACCTTCAGGTGGTCAGGCAAAGGCACTCATGTTTGTGCATATAAGTCCTGAGATAGAAGCTGTTGGAGAAACACTAAGCACATTGAAATTTGCTGAACGAGTTGCTAGTGTTGAACTTGGTGCTGCTAAAGTAAATAAAGATAGCACAGAGGTGAAGGAGCTAAAAGAGCAGGTTATTACTACTACTTCTGTCAATCTTGCCCATTGCAATTGCTATTGCCATGTGATGTTGTATCCCTATATATATATTTTCTTTGTTTTCAGATTACTATTCTAAAGGCAGCCTTGGCTAGGAAGGATGGAGATACCGACCAGTCACAGAATTCTCGATCCAGCACACCTGAAAGAACAAAAATGACATCTGGTGGGTCTTCTCCTTCTCAACATAGTTGGCATGGTACAGGAAATTTCTCAAAAGGTCATAGGCATTTTATAGAGGATGCCAGTAGCATGGAGGTAATGATCTCAGCTGATACAATACAGTTTTTAGCTTGTGTACTTAACCATGTATGGCTTGGTAATTTGAGTTTACATACAAGCTCAATTCGTGTGAGCACCATGTCACTTGGATCATCTCACAAATACTTAGGCTTTCGTTTTTCTGAACAATCAAAATGTTGATCTTCCCAATGGACCATTTAGCACTGTTGTTGAAGTCACCATCAGGGCTTGAAGTAAAACTTTCTGTTCCTCACTCCCCTTGCAGCCTAATATCAAATACATGTAGAGATATATATTCGTGTTTTTCAATACACACACAATGTCTTAATGAATGTCAATGTGGAGAAAGCATGAACTAGAGAAATATTAGGTTCTGTTGTTGCCGTATCACCTAAATGTAGGGCTTGTTCTGCACAATATATTCTTGGATACAAAACTTTGGATTTACTATTATGCCTGCCAATTTCTTAGCAGTAAATATGTGCATCCTATAGTTATGAAATTAATTTTTTATGTCATTGGCGTATGAACAAACTTGCAGGCACTGTCATTCTCTAGTTGGCAGAAATTTTTTTTCCTTCATGTGGAAAATTATCTGTCATGCAATGTACGAAGGTTTTCTATTGTTATGTTCTTTTTATGCTTATGTTTGTACCACATAACAATGTATTGGATGATTTAACTTGTAAAATCATGGCCAAATTTTACAAAGATATGTTGATCTGCAGTTTGGTAAAAAACCTTCATCTCTTCCAAGGAGACGAAGCTTTGATCCACATGATTTACGCCGCAATTCTCCGTCTTGGCCACCTGTAGGCAGTCCTGCACAGAATGGGAAGGAGGATGATAAAGAATCAGTCTCTAGTCATTGGGTTGATAAGATCATGGTGAACAAGCATGATGCTATGAGTAAAGATGAGAACTGCACGGAGCAGTGGGAGGTGGACAGCAGAGAATTGCCTGAAGCCTTTTACCAGAAACACAACCGAGGACCTTCAAAAACTTACCCGGAACAACCCTACATTAAAACTCCAATGGACAAAAGAAACTGCCAGGATACTGAAGCACATAGAACTCGGTATGAAATGGGCTCAACTGACGACTCTGATGATCTTGAGGCTGCAACCAGTGATTCTTCCGAGACTGACATATTGTGGCAATCTAATCTTCCAACAATGAGCAGAATTCCAAAATTGCCTGGACCTAAAACTAAGAAGGGTAATCCCAAGCCATCAAAAGGCACAGAAACTAGGTAATTGTGGATGCTGACAGCTTATACTTTCCCTCTGATGACCTTGTTTAAATCTTAAGCTTCCAATATCTGGTTCAACATAACTTGCTTTGTACCTATTTATTTCCTTAACTGGTTCTGGTTTTGTAGCAGGAGCTTGATTCCATCACTAATTCCTTCTCCATCAAGGAAAGTCCCTACTGGGGTTAGTCCAGCAACAAACAGGCCTGCAAAACCACTCGTGTCGGTTGATGGAAAGAAGAAAACTGGGCCTGCAAAGTGAGAATACTTGCAGGGAGTGAATCAATGACCTTTTCGTGAACTACATTACATGCATTGTAGTTTAAGAAAAAACGAGATGTGGGAAGTTTCAGTTAGCCGTGTTCTATAGTAGTTATAAGCGAGTTCACCTTATCTTGATCATGTTCTTGTGGTTAATAAAGCTTGTAATTTATATTGTGAAAGAGAAGAGAAATGTTAAAGGAAAGGAAAAGTTCGTTACTGTCTGAAGCAGATTATATATCATCCATTCTTCTTTCTGGGGCTAATTTTTATGTATAGAGTGAATCCATTGATTGTTATCGCCAAAATGCCTTTCCTTTATTTTGCCATATTATGAGTGTAATGACAAGGCAGAAATTTCTTTACCTTGGGCATCAGTTACAAACATGTATTCAAGAGAGATTTTCTTAAAAAAAGACATTATTTTATGTCACCAATCTAATGTTATAGATATCGTACCAGCACTGATATCAAATTAGGTTTTGTTACGGTACTGTATCGGTACCGGTCAATATTGAGTACTGTTTTGGGTAATTTTTTAAATTTATAAAATAGTTCTTAAATTTTTAAAAAATTACAAAATAGTCCTTCAATATATTGTACCATATAATAGAAATTTATATAGTACAATATATAAATTTCTAAAAATTATAATAATAGAAATTTAAGATAATAATTTATATATTTTTATTAAATCAATATTGAATTAAAGTTTTTGTTTTTATTTTATTGCAATTTTGTTCTTAAAGATTTAAAAATTTATACTAGCTGGTATTTCAAATATCGGCTGGTATCAAATGAAATGTTTGGTATTGGCTGATACTGACCATCAATACTAAAGACATTAATTTCATATCATTTTTTGGTTAGTACGGTACGAAACTCGTATCGCTATAACAATCCATCCATCTATCGCTTCAAATTCATTTTCTTTTGTCCTTATTTTAAAAAATTGCATTTTTCTTGTTATGTGAAAAAAGAGTGGAGAAAAACAACTCTAGCCTTCCGACACCTGCATCTCTCACTCTCATTTCTCTTAGTCAAAGAACAGAATTTCTCTCTATGTTTTATTATTAATAGACTGAGAAAGGTAGAAACTTTTTGTATAATCATAGCTTTTGCCAAAATGGAGACCTTATAAACTCATGCCTTTGTCAATGCTGGATCTAATAAAGTCTTTTCCTCCTCTCCAACTACGAGTTTTTATTTTTTGATTCTTCAACACTCTTCTTTTTGGGCACATCCGGATCTTTTCTTAATCTCTTTTTAGCTTATTCTGGATGTCTTTAAGATTTTTAATTGTTCTTTCCTTTACCCATGGATAATAAATTGATGATCCACTCGTTGTAGTTGGGAGAAGAATTTGGTTTGGTCAAATTGTTTGTTTTAGGAATCATGGCATGGATTTCCTTATATGGGCAACAATTTTCTTTAGGATGTCTTGCACATTTTGGGATTAGTTTTTTCCTTTCTTATGGATTTTTTCCCTTAATGGTTTAGCATGTAAATAAGTAACATGCTAGTTTATGCTTTTACAACCAATCATTTGCAATTTGATATATGATATTATTGTTTAATTAATAAAAGATATTTTTTATCTTTATGTATTAAGTTAATTGCATTTGATGTTTTAATACTAAATGTAAAATCTTTGAAATAGTTACAGTATAAATGAAATTATGATGAGATCATAATTATAAGATTCAATTTACATTTATATATTATTTCTAAATGTTCTTAGTTGTAGTTTCATCAAGATAGGATATTTGATGAAATGGTGAAACTAGCACGCATTATGTTTCTTTCTTGTAATGAAAGTAATTGATTTCATAAATTAAAGTGTGGATATACTAAGGATGACCTGCCTAACTTATTATATTTTTAAAAAGCCTTCAAAATGACATCTTTTTTTGTCATTGGTTGTTAGGCCTTAGGCTAGGCCAGGATTGGGCAACCTAGGCCCAAGCCCGACCTAAGGCTCATTCGGGCCTAGAAAATCAGGTTGAGGCCATGTTAACCCAAGCATGGCCCGTTGGCTTCAAGCTGGGCTGAACCCAAACCCAATTGCAAAGTCTAGGAGATTGTTATGACAACATTGTATACTGAGATCGTCAACCTAACCCAACAATTGAACAACCTGACAATCACCTCTTTCTTTCCACTTAAAGTAATTCTGCACAGGTATGAATTATGCAGACAAGACAGCCATATCATAAATGATTGCTTCCTAGTGGAGCACATCTGAGCCTTCTATCATGAATTGTTTTGGCCTGAATATCTTTTAAAACTCCCCTATTCTTCGATATTCACCCTGAAATACTAGCAAACACATCAAAGTACCTTTAAAATATAATATTTAAGCTCAAAAGCTTGTACTAACCCATAAAACACTTAAAGCACACATAATTAACAAACTAATACAATTCTAACCTAAGCACATACTAAATGATTGAGTTAACGGCTAAACAAATATCAAGCTATATCTTAAAACACGATGCAATTTGCACTTATCAACATCCCCACAATTAAATGTCTGCTTATTCTTAAGCAAACAAAACAACAAACAACACAGAACCACAAAGCACATAATGCAATAATGAGGCAATGGCTTCAACTTCACGAAACAAATTTAACTCTAGAAACAATCATTCAAGTTATTCCAAATTATTAACATGCAAAGATCACGTATATGAACTCTGGACTAAATGTACATATTAATCAAAACTTAAATGTCAAGTTTATTCACTCCTTTCAATTGTACACACACATTAATAATTATGTGTAAATAATCCTAAGTATGTTTTCATGAAAATTTAAGCTACTTACAAGTTCAATAGGTTTTTATTAGAAAACATTCTTTTTTGGTTACTTTTGTGGACATGGACCTAGTCTTTTTACACGGAGGGCAAACATTGGTGATGAATGTCGATTCAGGTACTCGAATAAGTCATGTTTTTAATAAGTTGCTTAGTTAGAATGTCATTTAACCTTTTGACGTGAAGGCACATATTTGTGATGCATGTTGATCTAGTTACTTGGTTACGTCACGTTCTTAATTGGCTACTAGCTCTATTCATAACCTGAAGGCTAGTGGAATAGTTTAAAATTTACAAATACTTTTTCTTCTTTTCTTTTTTCTTTTACTGCATACGTTGTTGCTTTAGCTACTCATTTTCATGAAAAAATACTAGCAAAGCTATTTAGTCGAAAGACCTAAAATGATGAATGAATGTGACAACTTATAGGGTGATAAACTAACACTAAATCCTAATTAACTTGTATATTTTAGTCAAATAACCTAGATCACTAATTTTGCAAGCTAATGACTCTTTAGAACCTAATAGATTATGCTCAAAATTATATCGATTTCGTTCCATCTAACCAATCGATACATTCACACAATTCACAATATGCAACGTAAAGACACTAACATAACAATATGCAAAATTCACACTCAAAGCAAAACACACAACTCTCCCCACACTTGAACAACACATTATTCTCAATATGATAAGAAGACAAAGAAACACACATGGAAGGAAATAACATAAAATAAAATAAAACAAAAATAAAGATTATATTTAAAAGAAAAGGGTTAGAAACAAAACTTTATGTGATAGAGGTAATGATGGTGAGGTGTTGAGACCAAATCCGTTTGATGCTCGAGATTATTGTCTTATTTTGGAATTGCTTAAAAAAAGTAAGAGAAATAGTAATCCCATATTATTTCAAATCATTAAAATTTTATTTAAAATTCAAAGCAAATCTAACTAAACACACCAATTTAAATCTAACTACTGAACGTGCCAATTTATTGTCATTAGCTTGACCTTGTATCAATAGAAACTTAGTTGGGATCAATTAAGAGTGGCTTGCTTCCACACTTTACGTTCAACATTAGTTTTGTAGCTTGTAAGTAAGCTGTAAATTGCAAAATGATCAGAAGGACAATATTGATAAAATTATGAAAACCAATTAAGCTTACTGATGTCCTTTTTTCAAGCAAACTGTTAACAAAATAAGGAATAACAAAACTCCCTGAATCTTTCATAGAATCAATCAGTTTTTCTGGTAAGAGGGTGAATTGTTCTCTTTTTGGTTCTTCCTCATTCGGCCTTATCTCCTCTTCTTCTTTAGCTTCTTGAATAGAGACGTACATAACTTCTTCAAACTTGATATCTGCTCTTAACTGTTCTTTGTCCTCTCGTTCCTTGAAAGATTCGAGCATTAATTTTTCTGAATGAGTAGCCCTCCTCTGAATTTTTTAATATATCATTCATGTTGAATGTCACTGGTCATAACTAATATGAATGATGAGGTTCTCTTCATGGACATTTACCCAAGTTTTTTCGATGTTCAAGCATGGTATACCAAGAACTAGGGAATAATAGGGAGGGTTGTCATTCTTTCCTTCATCCTCTTTCTTCATCTCTTGGTCTTCTACAAGATGGGGTTCAGCTTGATTTTCCACTAGTTTTTCTTGCTCTTCCCTATTTCTAACTAGGATAGCCTCATATTACTCTCGTTGATGTAATTCCATATTGCTCAAAGAGTCTTCCACACTTCTATTACAAAATTCACAGTAAAGCTATCTCACTTGAATCTCCAGGTTGTGAATATAAGAGGCATAATTTTTCGTTACTTGATTAAATTGATTTTCCAGTCTCTTCCATGTTAGTTAGCATATCCATGATTTTTTCCAATTTAGAATCCCATGAATTGGACTCATCTTGCTAAAATCTGGATAGTTTTTGATATCCCATATGATTACTTACATTGTTAGATCAATAGAAATTTGGGTGGTTCTACCACCCCAAAGTGTGTGCGTTCATATAAGGATGATGATTTTTCCAACTAAATTGGGGCTCATTGAAATCTACAAGAGTCCTTTGCTCCTTATAATATATATCATGTATGATCATTCTTCTTATCTCTTTTTGATATCTAATTTTCTAGATTCTTTATCCTTGCTTTGTGATGTCCAAATCAACGAGTTTTCGACTTTTCACCCAAACTTCCTACATTTTTTTCCTTATTGTGATTGGGTACCATAATCACAAAAGATAGTGAAACTCCTTAGAGTATAAGAATTAAACTAATTCTATACCTTCCTCAGCAACGACACCAAAAACTTGATTAGGGTAAATTTTAATCTTATAAACCCTCAATATTGTGCAAACACACGGTTCGTAGCGGAGTATTAAAGGTGTCAATCCCACGAGGAAGGAGAGTAATCTAATCCTAAAATCTAAGGCTGGAAAAACTATAAAACTGAAAATAAAAGATGCAACAAAAATTAAATATGGCAATTTAATTCAACCAATCAAATCATAAATTAAACAGAAAAGTATTAACAAGTGAGCAATATGCAATGACAATAGAAATCAACCTAAGGAATTTACCAATTTATTATAAATGAGATTTTACTTATCGTTAATGCTAACCTAGTCGATTATTTGTCAATGGAGTGTCGATTCTAAATTATCCTAAGGCTAATTATTCTCTCTCGATTTATAACTATTAAACCCTAATTAGATTATGAAATTTGCAATCTCTCAAATCTCAAATTATCCAAAACTCTAGTTAGATCTGAAGCACTATAACTAACTATCAAAGCATCATACAAGATCTCTCTCCGCACAATTACCAATATGATTTGACATGATTTCTATTAAATCCTTAACTCTTATTAATACGATTTAATCGTTTTTCATTCAGTTCACCCTCTCAGTTTATTACCGAATTATGCAAGAAAGCAATCAAATCACGACATTCATCTAATAAACACAATCGATAATCTCAGAGGAGAGTTTAGAACATCATCAGTATTCCAAATCCTATCATCATACTATCCATCTCAATTCTATACATAAATAAAATGGAAACGAAAAGAAAATAATGACTTGGAATAGACAACGGGAGGCAGTGATGTCGGGAAATCTTCTAATCTGGGAAGCGCATCGAGTCAGCTTCGTCTTTCTCTTCCTTCTTCTTCTTTCTCTCTCTCGGTATTCTCTCTTTAGGGTTTCAAGTGTGGCTGATGCAAAAAGCTCCTTTGTGCTCTTCTTAATGCTCTTTAAATAGTCTTTTATGTTTTAGGTAACCTTCGGATCTTTCTAAGGTCCGAAAGGTCTAAAAGGTCCTTCGAAACTTGAAGTTCTTAAGCAATTGCGCTTCTGTCCGATGCAGTCCAGGATTAGGCCACATTTAAGCCTTCTTTCACGAGTTGTTTTGGCCTGAATGTCTTCTAAAAATCCTCTGTTTTTCGATATTGACCCTAAAACAATAGCAAACATATCAAGGTACCTTAAAAACTTAATATTTAAGCTTAAAGGCTTGTACTAATCCGTAAAACACTTAAAACACACATAATTAACAAATTAACACAATTCTAACCTAAACACATACTAAATGATTGATTTAACGAATAAACACATATCAAACTATGCCATAAAATACGATGCAATTTACGCTTATCAAATAAATACATGTTATTTAGAAATAAAATTTTATAATTTTTAATGAAATTATTATTAATATTTATTAATAAATATTGTATAAAATATTAAAATATATTGAGTTAATTAATTTATCTTTTATTTTAATTAATATTAATAAAATTATCAGTGTTTTTGATTCCAAAGAGTCTAGATTGCCATTGGCAATGATTTTGGTGATCTTTTGTCAACGATTTAAGCGTCACCATTAGTGATGAATTTTCAAAAGTGTCGCAAACGTTTTTCAAATCATTGCCAAATGAGCAACATTTGGCGACAATTTTTAAAAATCATCACCAAAAGCTAACCTTTAATTATGATTTCTAAATCGTAGCAAAAAAAGGAAAAAAAGATATAGCCAAGGGCTACCTTGTTGTAGAGAGACAAAGTTATTTGATAGTCTTCTCTTTTCATTAGTCTTCTTATCATTTATTTACATGGCTATTACTAATATTAGGTTTATTTTTCTTTTATGTTTTATTATTCTAAAAATCCACTTTCATTCATTACTTTTAGACTAGTTAATAGTGTTAGATTTTTCTATTCACACCACTTCTTCATAGGAACAATAATTTATTTACCATTATATTATTTACTTATAACGATAAATATCCTTACTCAGTGAGTGATAGATTTTTAATAAGAAACTTTTGGTAGCATTAATATAAATATTTTAACCATACTAATTAGTGATAAAAGATAAAATAAAATTTTGGTAATGGAGAGCAAACCAAGATTGAAAAATTCAAAGGTTGGTGTTGCTATTGTCATATGATCAAAACGTAATGATAAAATTGATACCTCAAACTAATGAAAAAGAATATATCTTAATGATATTGGTTAGCACAGAGTCAAAGATAAGGACAATGTTGGTATCGTAAGCCATTGCGGGATATCAATTTAGAAGATTAGTGTAGCATTCTGACGTGGAACATGTTGCAGATGATTTTCACGAATGGGCTGCGCGCCAGAAGTCCAAACGAAATAGTTCGCAGATTTGATGGACTTCAAAAAGTCAACTATTTTTTAGTCAAACTGTATTGTTTTAATTATTTGCGTTTTAGGGTTTGCGACCTATTTAAACTCTTTTCTGCGCTATTATCGAGGGTCTTTTTTTGAAAACACTTCATATTTTAGAGATTCTCTCAATTGAATTCAGTTTCGGATTAAAACTTGTGTGTTTACACTTACTCGCTGCGTCAGTTGGTATCAGAGCGTGGTTGATTCTGATGGCAGGAAGAGGGAGCGGCGGTTCTGGCGACAGTGATTGTAAAACTGAGGCGATAAGGGATGCCGATTGAAGGTTTCAAGTGTTGGAGGATCGTATTAATGATATTAATGAGCGAATTGACCAACGTTTTCGGGAACTTGCTGACTAGATTGCAAACCTGGCAATCACGGGTAATAGGAATAGGAATGGCGGTAGGAATCATGCGGAAGAACGACCTATCAACGAACCTATTCTTGAAGAAGATTCGGATTTAGATGATGATATGGTAGGCTAAAGGCGGCGTGGACGTTGGAACCATGATCGTAACAACCTTGACTACAAATTGAAGGTGGATATCTCTTATTTCTATGGCAGCATGAATATTGAAGATTTCATAGATTGGCTTGCAGAGGTAGAAAGGTTCTTTGACTACATGGGCATCCCAGAGGAAAAGAAGGTGAAGGTGGTCGCTTGCATACTGAAAAGTGGGGCATCCGCTTGGTAGGAGAGAGTTCAAGAGCGAAGAGTTCGTGTCAGAAAAAGAAAAATCACTAGCTGGGAGAAGATGAAGAGGTTGCTAAGGGCATAATACCTTCCTCCTGACTATGAGCAACTCCTGTTCCAACAGTACCAGAGGTGTCGTCAAGGCAATAGGACCGTGAATGAGTATGCTGTCGAGTTTATGAGGTTGGTTGAACGTAACAACCTGAGGGAGACTGAGGATCAACAAGTTGCAAGATTTTTAGGTGGATTAAAGCCAGCGATTGAAGAAAAGATTGGTGTACAGGTTTTAAGATCCTTAACTGAAGCCAAAAATATAGCTTTGAGGGCTGAGATGATGCTACATGAGAAGAGTAGATTTGGGGATTCCTCTCGCAGAAGCTATAATGAGTACTCCATAACCTCTTTTGACAAGAATAAAAGTGTGCAGAAGGATGATGCGCAAAAAAAGCAAAAGGCTATAGGTAAGCAGAAGGAAGATGGGCAGAACGAACAGCCACGAGGCAATAATCCATATGCTAAACCAATCCGGGGTAAATGCTTCAAGCGTAACATAGATCCAGTGACTGTCCTCGCAGAAAAACCATTAATATGGTTGATCGAGAGGAGGATGAAGTAGTTTGCGAACCCGATGGTGAAGATGATGAGTATGAAATAGAGGACGATAATCTTGCAAGAAATTACGTCGTGAGAAAATTGATACTGACTTCTAAGCCGGAAGAACACTCACAATGACATAAGTTGTTTCGAAGTAAGTGCACTATTAGTGGTAAGCTATTTAATATTATCATTGATAGTGGCAACTGTGAGAATATAGTAGGCAGGGATGTTGTTGAGAATTTGAGACTACGAGTTGAGAAGCACCCACATCCATAAAAATTTGGATGGATTCGACCTGGTGAGGAAATTGAAGTGACGGAGTGTTGTAAGATTCCTTTTTCTATCGGCAAATATTCTGATGAAGTTTATTTT